>CAUYJH010000037.1:15000-17500 GCA_963573315.1 Entomortierella parvispora
AGACATGCATGGCTTAATCTTTGAGACAAGCATATGACTACTGGCAGGATCAACCAGGTAACTCTTGTAAATAAAGAGAATCATACAGAGAACCGAAAAGACGGCCCTCGTACTCAACTCTTTACTCGTCACTGCAGTCCTTTTGAGGGAACCGCAGATCAGGAAGTGTTATTTGAATTGATAGATCAATCTCAATTGCTCGAGAGAGATCACATTGACCGAATTTGAGCGATGGTTGAAGACGAGTCTCCTTCCAAGCACCCTCTTTCGGATCAACATCCTATTGCCAGACTTTTTTTTTCCTCAAGACCGCATCGCAAAAATAAATTTTGCAAAGCTGCCTCGTTGGAGGAAGTTCAATGCATCAGTCACACCTTTTGAAAGGCGGCTACTGATCCAGAGCGACTCCCAATTGTTTTGTGGTATTTTTTCTCATGGAGAAGCAGTACACACGAGTTTTTCTTTCGTCGGCAGTGTGCAATACATTGCCGACTAGTAGAAGGTTGGTCCTTGAACTTGAATGACCTTTAAGATCTGATGCAAACACCAAATCTCGCCAGCAAAGCAAATTCTTGAGCCGTGGGATTGAACACTACTCTAATAGATTGGCACAACCCTTCGCTCCCAAGTAAATGGAGGCGAAGACTGGAATCGTTCGAGTAACCTCAGATGCAGAAAAAGAAACTCAATAAGAACAGCAGAGCTTTCGCTCTCTGTTCTCCTTTCACTTCCTTTTCTACAATAATGAGCGGAAAAAGTTGATTTTTTAAAAGCGCAGTCATTTCACAGTGGTATTTACTCATAGTGAATAAAAATCAACTCTATCTATTACTTGGAATAAAGCCGTAATAAGCACTTATCCCATAAAAGGTAATCATGAAAATATAATTTTTATTCTAACGAAACACCATATACATGGTAACATGTGATTAGCTATATAGTAAGGAAACCTTGATTAACTATGCTTGGAAGCAAGTATAAATGGCTGCGGAGACTTTGTCACATGATCAGGACTATTATTACTATTAAAGTGCCCCACTAAAAACCCTAAAATAAGGCCTTTGGCTCCTGCGGTCACTAGTGATCAACGTTAAATTTGTGGTTAAAAGTCATATTTGTGGTCAGTCAAAAATTCGAAAAAAATTACCTAATGAGGAAATTTCCGTCGGTACATGAACAAGAAATTTTTAGAGACTTTCGAATTACGGCCATACACAACTAAACCCACCGCATCCCGTCCGATCTGCGCAGTTAAACAGTTGATGGCAGAGTCAGTACTATGGTGGGGGACCACATGGGAATACTCTGTGCTGTAATTTTTTTTTTTTTTTTTTTTTTTTTTATTATTTAGCTCGCACAGCTTGGACATATGGACAAGATCCATCAGAAAGGCTTATTCTGATCATCACCTTTTGCTTTGCCATCGTTCGGGCTCGTCTGTGGGTGTCAGAAGAACCACTCGATCCATGTCCAAGAGACCACGAGCACAGAGAGTGCCATCAAACTAGTCTCTACACTCTTCCCAACATGAATCCACACTGCCGCCAACATGACTCTTCACTGTCCCCAACACATCTCCCCACTTTCAGCAACGCATCTTTGTTTCACCTCCAACACACCACCAACACGTCTCTACACTGTCGTCAACACATGCCTGACAGCAAAGAGCACAACTTGCCATCAACCACGTGTTTGCCACCAAATCTAACGGCCCGCCACCAATTTACGCGGCTTGCCACCAAATACTACAACTCTCTATGCTGCCGCCACCAAGCAGCACAACTTGCCACCATTTCTACGATTCCTACGCCTTTCCGACGCGTTTCCTACGCCTTTCCGACGCGTTTCCTACGCCTTTCCGACACATTTCTTACACAAAATACGCATTCTCGACCACGTGAACACCAACATCTCCATGGTCCCAACACATAATGCCTCCAGATAGCAAGATCCCGCGCATAATGGGTCCAAATAGCAAGATCTTGGCTGTTCTCGCGCATAATGGGTCCACATAGCGGGTCGCCAGCCACGTGAGTACCGGAATCTCCATGGTTTTCTACGCATAATGCCTCCAGATAGCAAGATCTTGGCTGATCCCGCGCATAATGGGTCCAAATAGCAAGATCTTGGCTGTTCCCGCGCATAATGGGTCCACATAGCGGGTCGCCAGCCACGTGAGTACCGGAATCTCCATGGTTTTCTACGCATAATGCCTCCAGATAGCAAGATCTTGACTGATCCCGCGCATAATGGGTCCAAATAGCAAGATCTTGGCTGTTCCCGCGCATAATGGGTCCACATAGCGGGTCGCCAGCCACGTGAGTACCGGAATCTCCATGGTTTTCTACGCATAATGCCTCCAGATAGCAAGATCTTGGCTGTTCCCACGCATAATGGGTCCAAATAGCGCATTTGGTGGCACTGGTCGCCGTTTGGTGGCGTTGTCGTTGTACGCGTTTGGTGGCACTGGCGTCACTGGTGGCGTTCCCGTGCAAATGCT
>CAUYJH010000037.1:35000-36150 GCA_963573315.1 Entomortierella parvispora
GCATCCCGTCCGATCTGCGCAGTTAAACAGTTGATGGCAGAGTCAGTACTATGGTGGGGGACCACATGGGAATACTCTGTGCTGTAATTTTTTTTTTTTTTTTTTTTTTTTTTTTATTATTTAGCTCGCACAGCTTGGACATATGGACAAGATCCATCAGAAAGGCTTATTCTGATCATCACCTTTTGCTTTGCCATCGTTCGGGCTCGTCTGTGGGTGTCAGAAGAACCACTCGATCCATGTCAAGAGACCACGAGCACAGAGAGTGCCATCAAACTAGTCTCTACACTCTTCCCAACATGAATCCACACTGCCGCCAACATGACTCTTCACTGTCCCCAACACATCTCCCCACTTTCAGCAACGCATCTTTGTTTCACCTCCAACACACCACCAACACGTCTCTACACTGTCGTCAACACATGCCTGACAGCAAAGAGCACAACTTGCCATCAACCACGTGTTTGCCACCAAATCTAACGGCCCGCCACCAATTTACGCGGCTTGCCACCAAATACTACAACTCTCTATGCTGCCGCCACCAAGCAGCACAACTTGCCACCATTTCTACGATTCCTACGCCTTTCCGACGCGTTTCCTACGCCTTTCCGACGCGTTTCCTACGCCTTTCCGACACATTTCTTACACAAAATACGCATTCTCGACCACGTGAACACCAACATCTCCATGGTCCCAACACATAATGCCTCCAGATAGCAAGATCCCGCGCATAATGGGTCCAAATAGCAAGATCTTGGCTGTTCTCGCGCATAATGGGTCCACATAGCGGGTCGCCAGCCACGTGAGTACCGGAATCTCCATGGTTTTCTACGCATAATGCCTCCAGATAGCAAGATCTTGGCTGATCCCGCGCATAATGGGTCCAAATAGCAAGATCTTGGCTGTTCCCGCGCATAATGGGTCCACATAGCGGGTCGCCAGCCACGTGAGTACCGGAATCTCCATGGTTTTCTACGCATAATGCCTCCAGATAGCAAGATCTTGGCTGATCCCGCGCATAATGGGTCCAAATAGCAAGATCTTGGCTGTTCCCCGCGCATAATGGGTCCACATAGCGGGTCGCCAGCCACGTGAGTACCGGAATCTCCATGGTTTTCTACGCATAATGCCTCCAGATAGCAAGATCTTG
>CAUYJH010000038.1:0-2500 GCA_963573315.1 Entomortierella parvispora
CCTTTTGAAAGGCGGCTACTGATCCAGAGCGACTCCCAATTGTTTTGTGGTATTTTTTCTCATGGAGAAGCAGTACACACGAGTTTTTCTTTCGTCGGCAGTGTGCAATACATTGCCGACTAGTAGAAGGTTGGTCCTTGAACTTGAATGACCTTTAAGATCTGATGCAAACACCAAATCTCGCCAGCAAAGCAAATTCTTGAGCCGTGGGATTGAACACTACTCTAATAGATTGGCACAACCCTTCGCTCCCAAGTAAATGGAGGCGAAGACTGGAATCGTTCGAGTAACCTCAGATGCAGAAAAAGAAACTCAATAAGAACAGCAGAGCTTTCGCTCTCTGTTCCTTTCACTTCCTTTTCTACAATAATGAGCGGAAAAAGTTGATTTTTTAAAAGCGCAGTCATTTCACAGTGGTATTTACTCATAGTGAATAAAAATCAACTCTATCTATTACTTGGAATAAAGCCGTAATAAGCACTTATCCCATAAAAGGTAATCATGAAAATATAATTTTTATTCTAACGAAACACCATATACATGGTAACATGTGATTAGCTATATAGTAAGGAAACCTTGATTAACTATGCTTGGAAGCAAGTATAAATGGCTGCGGAGACTTTGTCACATGATCAGGACTATTATTACTATTAAAGTGCCCCACTAAAAACCCTAAAATAAGGCCTTTGGCTCCTGCGGTCACTAGTGATCAACGTTAAATTTGTGGTTAAAAGTCATATTTGTGGTCAGTCAAAAATTCGAAAAAAATTACCTAATGAGGAAATTTCCGTCGGTACATGAACAAGAAATTTTTAGAGACTTTCGAATTACGGCCATACACAACTAAACCCACCGCATCCCGTCCGATCTGCGCAGTTAAACAGTTGATGGCAGAGTCAGTACTATGGTGGGGGACCACATGGGAATACTCTGTGCTGTAATTTTTTTTTTTTTTTTTTTTTTTTTTATTATTTAGCTCGCACAGCTTGGACATATGGACAAGATCCATCAGAAAGGCTTATTCTGATCATCACCTTTTGCTTTGCCATCGTTCGGGCTCGTCTGTGGGTGTCAGAAGAACCACTCGATCCATGTCCAAGAGACCACGAGCACAGAGAGTGCCATCAAACTAGTCTCTACACTCTTCCCAACATGAATCCACACTGCCGCCAACATGACTCTTCACTGTCCCCCAACACATCTCCCCACTTCAGCAACGCATCTTTGTTTCACCTCCAACACACCACCAACACGTCTCTACACTGTCGTCAACACATGCCTGACAGCAAAGAGCACAACTTGCCATCAACCACGTGTTTGCCACCAAATCTAACGGCCCGCCACCAATTTACGCGGCTTGCCACCAAATACTACAACTCTCTATGCTGCCGCCACCAAGCAGCACAACTTGCCACCATTTCTACGATTCCTACGCCTTTCCGACGCGTTTCCTACGCCTTTCCGACGCGTTTCCTACGCCTTTCGACACATTTCTTACACAAAATACGCATTCTCGACCACGTGAACACCAACATCTCCATGGTCCCAACACATAATGCCTCCAGATAGCAAGATCCCGCGCATAATGGGTCCAAATAGCAAGATCTTGGCTGTTCTCGCGCATAATGGGTCCACATAGCGGGTCGCCAGCCACGTGAGTACCGGAATCTCCATGGTTTTCTACGCATAATGCCTCCAGATAGCAAGATCTTGGCTGATCCCGCGCATAATGGGTCCAAATAGCAAGATCTTGGCTGTTCCCGCGCATAATGGGTCCACATAGCGGGTCGCCAGCCACGTGAGTACCGGAATCTCCATGGTTTTCTACGCATAATGCCTCCAGATAGCAAGATCTTGACTGATCCCGCGCATAATGGGTCCAAATAGCAAGATCTTGGCTGTTCCCGCGCATAATGGGTCCACATAGCGGGTCGCCAGCCACGTGAGTACCGGAATCTCCATGGTTTTTCTACGCATAATGCCTCCAGATAGCAAGATCTTGGCTGTTCCCACGCATAATGGGTCCAAATAGCGCATTTGGTGGCACTGGTCGCCGTTTGGTGGCGTTGTCGTTGTACGCGTTTGGTGGCACTGGCGTCACTGGTGGCGTTCCCGTGCAAATGCTGCATCGCAGACAGTCTATTTTTGGTGGCGCAGTGGTGTTTGGGGGCGTTTTATGGCACCAAGATCAAATGATGGTGCCTTGATACTCGAGTCCTTGATACTTCTGACACGGGGGACATGGAGGGGTACCATCATTCAAGTGGACATGGTTGGAATGAGAGGAGCAATGAAGGTGCATGTGTTTGTTGCCACCAATTTCATATACATAGTGACAATAAGCTCTTTTTTCAACCTTTCTTGAGCAATTGATTGACAATGGCTGATTCGATTCTCTTCCCTCTAACTGCATTCGAGGGGTATCGCCAATGACAACGTCTGTATCGAGTCTCAAGTCTGTAAGGTTGGAATTGAAACGAGTAATGTAGATGCATGTGTT
>CAUYJH010000039.1:0-2500 GCA_963573315.1 Entomortierella parvispora
AAAAAACTTGAGAATTGAGCGGAATTTGCGGTGGATTGTGGAAGGCAAGGGCAAGGAGAAGAGAAAAGTATATGAAGTTGGATGCTGCAAGGACAGAGTAAGTGCTCGAATTCTGGCTCAGTTACCCCACCCTTTGTAGAGCTTGGAATTTGCGGTGGATTGTGGAAGGCAAGGGCAAGGGGAAGAGAAAAGTATAGGGAGTTGGATACTGGAAAGACAGAGTAAGTGCTCGAATTCTGTTACCCCACCCTTTGCGGATCTACAAAGGTGACACTTAAGGGGTGCCCAATCCTGAGCCGAGAACTTTGTGTGGTGTGTGGTGTGTTTGGATGGAACAGGAGATGTAGTGGGTTGATATGCAACAGAAGTGAGGAATGAAAGGTTGCTTGACGGAGTGCCACTCAACGACGTATCAGTCAGTATCTATGAACCTGTCTATCAAAACGCACAAGTGCACAAGTGCCACCCACCCAAGCGCGTCCCACTTCACACTTTCACACTCTGCTCGGTGGATCTTAAGGGGTGCCCATTTTGGAAACCGGGCTCTTGGGTTGTACTGTTCTGTACCAACACAGACACATGCGCTTTCAAGAATGGGATTCAAAAGAATGGTTGCCATCTTCAAAAAAATTGGTGGCAACAAACACATGCATCTACATTACTCGTTTCATTCCAACCTTACAGACTTGAGACTCGATACAGACGTTGTCATTGGCGATACCCCTCGAATGCAGTTAGAGGGAAGAGAATCGAATCAGCCATTGTCAATCAATTGCTCAAGAAAGGTTGAAAAAAGAGCTTATTGTCACTATGTATATGAAATTGGTGGCAACAAACACATGCACCTTCATTGCTCCTCTCATTCCAACCATGTCCACTTGAATGATGGTACCCCTCCATGTCCCCGTGTCAGAAGTATCAAGGACTCGAGTATCAAGGCACCATCATTTGATCTTGGTGCCATAAAACGCCCCCAAACACCACTGCGCCACCAAAAATAGACTGTCTGCGATGCAGCATTTGCACGGGAACGCCACCAGTGACGCCAGTGCCACCAAACGCGTACAACGACAACGCCACCAAACGGCGACCAGTGCCACCAAATGCGCTATTTGGACCCATTATGCGTGGGAACAGCCAAGATCTTGCTATCTGGAGGCATTATGCGTAGAAAACCATGGAGATTCCGGTACTCACGTGGCTGGCGACCCGCTATGTGGACCCATTATGCGCGGGAACAGCCAAGATCTTGCTATTTGGACCCATTATGCGCGGGATCAGTCAAGATCTTGCTATCTGGAGGCATTATGCGTAGAAAACCATGGAGATTCCGGTACTCACGTGGCTGGCGACCCGCTATGTGGACCCATTATGCGCGGGAACAGCCAAGATCTTGCTATTTGGACCCATTATGCGCGGGATCAGCCAAGATCTTGCTATCTGGAGGCATTATGCGTAGAAAACCATGGAGATTCCGGTACTCACGTGGCTGGCGACCCGCTATGTGGACCCATTATGCGCGAGAACAGCCAAGATCTTGCTATTTGGACCCATTATGCGCGGGATCTTGCTATCTGGAGGCATTATGTGTTGGGACCATGGAGATGTTGGTGTTCACGTGGTCGAGAATGCGTATTTTGTGTAAGAAATGTGTCGGAAAGGCGTAGGAAACGCGTCGGAAAGGCGTAGGAAACGCGTCGGAAAGGCGTAGGAATCGTAGAAATGGTGGCAAGTTGTGCTGCTTGGTGGCGGCAGCATAGAGAGTTGTAGTATTTGGTGGCAAGCCGCGTAAATTGGTGGCGGGCCGTTAGATTTGGTGGCAAACACGTGGTTGATGGCAAGTTGTGCTCTTTGCTGTCAGGCATGTGTTGACGACAGTGTAGAGACGTGTTGGTGGTGTGTTGGAGGTGAAACAAAGATGCGTTGCTGAAAGTGGGGAGATGTGTTGGGGACAGTGAAGAGTCATGTTGGCGGCAGTGTGGATTCATGTTGGGAAGAGTGTAGAGACTAGTTTGATGGCACTCTCTGTGCTCGTGGTCTCTTGGACATGGATCGAGTGGTTCTTCTGACACCCACAGACGAGCCCGAACGATGGCAAAGCAAAAGGTGATGATCAGAATAAGCCTTTCTGATGGATCTTGTCCATATGTCCAAGCTGTGCGAGCTAAATAATAAAAAAAAAAAAAAAAAAAAAAAAAATTACAGCACAGAGTATTCCCATGTGGTCCCCCACCATAGTACTGACTCTGCCATCAACTGTTTAACTGCGCAGATCGGACGGGATGCGGTGGGTTTAGTTGTGTATGGCCGTAATTCGAAAGTCTCTAAAAATTTCTTGTTCATGTACCGACGGAAATTTCCTCATTAGGTAATTTTTTTCGAATTTTTGACTGACCACAAATATGACTTTTAACCACAAATTTAACGTTGATCACTAGTGACCGCAGGAGCCAAAGGCCTTATTTTAGGGTTTTTAGTGGGGCACTTTAATAGTAATAAT
>CAUYJH010000039.1:10000-12500 GCA_963573315.1 Entomortierella parvispora
TTGCCATCTTCAAAAAAATTGGTGGCAACAAACACATGCATCTACATTACTCGTTTCATTCCAACCTTACAGACTTGAGACTCGATACAGACGTTGTCATTGGCGATACCCCTCGAATGCAGTTAGAGGGAAGAGAATCGAATCAGCCATTGTCAATCAATTGCTCAAGAAAGGTTGAAAAAAGAGCTTATTGTCACTATGTATATGAAATTGGTGGCAACAAACACATGCACCTTCATTGCTCCTCTCATTCCAACCATGTCCACTTGAATGATGGTACCCCTCCATGTCCCCGTGTCAGAAGTATCAAGGACTCGAGTATCAAGGCACCATCATTTGATCTTGGTGCCATAAAACGCCCCCAAACACCACTGCGCCACCAAAAATAGACTGTCTGCGATGCAGCATTTGCACGGGAACGCCACCAGTGACGCCAGTGCCACCAAACGCGTACAACGACAACGCCACCAAACGGCGACCAGTGCCACCAAATGCGCTATTTGGACCCATTATGCGTGGGAACAGCCAAGATCTTGCTATCTGGAGGCATTATGCGTAGAAAACCATGGAGATTCCGGTACTCACGTGGCTGGCGACCCGCTATGTGGACCCATTATGCGCGGGAACAGCCAAGATCTTGCTATTTGGACCCATTATGCGCGGGATCAGTCAAGATCTTGCTATCTGGAGGCATTATGCGTAGAAAACCATGGAGATTCCGGTACTCACGTGGCTGGCGACCCGCTATGTGGACCCATTATGCGCGGGAACAGCCAAGATCTTGCTATTTGGACCCATTATGCGCGGGATCAGCCAAGATCTTGCTATCTGGAGGCATTATGCGTAGAAAACCATGGAGATTCCGGTACTCACGTGGCTGGCGACCCGCTATGTGGACCCATTATGCGCGAGAACAGCCAAGATCTTGCTATTTGGACCCATTATGCGCGGGATCTTGCTATCTGGAGGCATTATGTGTTGGGACCATGGAGATGTTGGTGTTCACGTGGTCGAGAATGCGTATTTTGTGTAAGAAATGTGTCGGAAAGGCGTAGGAAACGCGTCGGAAAGGCGTAGGAAACGCGTCGGAAAGGCGTAGGAATCGTAGAAATGGTGGCAAGTTGTGCTGCTTGGTGGCGGCAGCATAGAGAGTTGTAGTATTTGGTGGCAAGCCGCGTAAATTGGTGGCGGGCCGTTAGATTTGGTGGCAAACACGTGGTTGATGGCAAGTTGTGCTCTTTGCTGTCAGGCATGTGTTGACGACAGTGTAGAGACGTGTTGGTGGTGTGTTGGAGGTGAAACAAAGATGCGTTGCTGAAAGTGGGGAGATGTGTTGGGGACAGTGAAGAGTCATGTTGGCGGCAGTGTGGATTCATGTTGGGAAGAGTGTAGAGACTAGTTTGATGGCACTCTCTGTGCTCGTGGTCTCTTGGACATGGATCGAGTGGTTCTTCTGACACCCACAGACGAGCCCGAACGATGGCAAAGCAAAAGGTGATGATCAGAATAAGCCTTTCTGATGGATCTTGTCCATATGTCCAAGCTGTGCGAGCTAAATAATAAAAAAAAAAAAAAAAAAAAAAAAAATTACAGCACAGAGTATTCCCATGTGGTCCCCCACCATAGTACTGACTCTGCCATCAACTGTTTAACTGCGCAGATCGGACGGGATGCGGTGGGTTTAGTTGTGTATGGCCGTAATTCGAAAGTCTCTAAAAATTTCTTGTTCATGTACCGACGGAAATTTCCTCATTAGGTAATTTTTTTCGAATTTTTGACTGACCACAAATATGACTTTTAACCACAAATTTAACGTTGATCACTAGTGACCGCAGGAGCCAAAGGCCTTATTTTAGGGTTTTTAGTGGGGCACTTTAATAGTAATAATAGTCCTGATCATGTGACAAAGTCTCCGCAGCCATTTATACTTGCTTCCAAGCATAGTTAATCAAGGTTTCCTTACTATATAGCTAATCACATGTTACCATGTATATGGTGTTTCGTTAGAATAAAAATTATATTTTCATGATTACCTTTTATGGGATAAGTGCTTATTACGGCTTTATTCCAAGTAATAGATAGAGTTGATTTTTATTCACTATGAGTAAATACCACTGTGAAATGACTGCGCTTTTAAAAAATCAACTTTTTCCGCTCATTATTGTAGAAAAGGAAGTGAAAGGAGAACAGAGAGCGAAAGCTCTGCTGTTCTTATTGAGTTTCTTTTTCTGCATCTGAGGTTACTCGAACGATTCCAGTCTTCGCCTCCATTTACTTGGGAGCGAAGGGTTGTGCCAATCTATTAGAGTAGTGTTCAATCCCACGGCTCAAGAATTTGCTTTGCTGGCGAGATTTGGTGTTTGCATCAGATCTTAAAGGTCATTCAAGTTCAAGGACCAACCTTCTACTAGTCGGCAATGTATTGCACACTGCCGACGAAAGAAAAACTCGTGTGTACTGCTTCTCCATGAGAAAAAATACCACAAAACAATTGGGAGTC
>CAUYJH010000040.1:0-19112 GCA_963573315.1 Entomortierella parvispora
GGAGAAATCGCGATCGCACGGGCAGTGTTTTTTTCACTTTCTGTCTCTCTCGCTGTCTGCTGCCCTTGTGGTCCGTGCTCTTTCTTGACTCTGTCGGTCTACCCCACACACACACACACACACACACACACACAGCAATCACAGCAATCTCTTGCTTGCCTGAGCATCACTGCATTGCTCCTCTTCTCCTTCTCCTCCTCCAGCCCCATTCCTTCATCTTCCTCTCCTTCCCCTTTCCCATCATGACCTCCACCCCGGTGCTGCCCGCCGACATCTCTGTCGCCAAAGGATGGGCTCCCGATTCGTGGCGTACAAAGCCTATCCTGCAGGACGTCGACTATCCTGACCAGGCCCATCTCGACAGGGTCCTGCACAAGCTCGCCCGACTGCCGCCCATGGTTGTCCCTGGCGAAGTATGTTTATTCCTCCAACACATCCTCAGAGTGTAATCCAGTCCACCCCGACCAACCGCTTACCGCTCTTTCCTTTATCCCTACATCACAGATCCACCGTCTGCGAAAGCAGCTTGCCGATGTCGCTCTGGGCAAGGCCTTTCTGCTTCAAGGAGGCGATTGTGCCGAACTGTTTGACTATTGCGCCCAGGTGAGTGACCATGACTCGGGTAGATTGGATGATTGTGCTCCACACACACGCACCCTGCTTTTTTTTTTTTCATCCTTTTTGAACGGAAAAAAGAGTCATCTTTCATGAATTGCCTGTAGAGCCCGATTGAAGCCAAGCTCAAAGTGCTGTTGCAAATGTCTCTTGTTTTAATCTGGGGTTCACGCATGCCCGTTGTCAGGATTGCTCGCATGGCCGGCCAATACGCAAAGCCTCGATCCAAACCAACAGAGATGCATAAAGGTCAAGAGATCCTCAGCTACCGCGGTGACAACGTGAACGGATACGATCCGGCCGACCGCAACCCTGACCCCGAACGACTGCTGGGGTAAGATCCACGACACTGCTTGGATCAAAAAAAAGTCTGCCATCTACAAAACTAACCAACTTTTCTTTGATCCAGTGCCTATTTCCACTCTGCAGCGACACTGAACTATGTTCGCTCGATTTTGGCTGGTAAGTTTCGTGAAACATGATCTCTTGCCCAATGTCACGAGCTGACCGATGACTACTGGCGTCTTTTGTCCTTAGAGGGATTTGCGGATCTCCACCATCCTTCCAATTGGAACCTCCATCACGTCAAGTCATCTACTCTTAGACAAGAGTACCAGACCATTGTTGACCGTCTGACAGACGCGCTGGACTTTATGAAGACGATTGGTGCTGACCCTAACGCATCCTCGTCGACGGGTATCCTCAATGCTTTGAGCACTGTTGATATCTTTGCGTCTCATGAAGGGCTACTGCTGGATTATGAGCAATCTCTGACGAGACTCTTGGTCGATCCCACTGATCCTACTCGACAAAAGTATTACAATGTCGGAACACACTTTCTTTGGATTGGTGATAGGACCCGCCAGTTGGACGGCGCCCATGTAGAGTACTTTCGCGGAATTGAAAATCCTATTGGTATCAAATGTGGCCCCAGCATGAAGCCAGACGAGCTGGTTGCTCTACTGGACGTTGTAGATGCAGACAAGCAGCCAGGAAGAGTGACTCTGATCACGCGCTATGGAGCGGATCAAGTCGACAAGCATCTCCCTAGTCATATCAAAGCTGTTCAGCAATCTGGACACATTGTCGTCTGGGCTTGTGATCCTATGCATGGAAAGTAAGTGTTGATAGACCAGGGACTGCCGAGATCGAAGAGTGCCATGGTGAAAGGGTCTGACTTTAACTCCCTACACATTTTAGCACCAAGCAGTCGGTTTCGGGGGTCAAGACGAGACACTTGATGGACATTACTCGAGAGCTGTCGCAGGCCATCCGGATCCACACTCAGTATGGATCACACCTGGGAGGGGTGCACTTTGAGCTCACAGGCGACCGAGTGACTGAATGTGTAGGCGGGTCGATGGAACTTTTGGATGCTGAGCTCCTGGAGCGCTATGAGACACACTGTGACCCACGACTGAACTATGAGCAGGCGCTGGACATGGCGTTCCTGATTGCAAAGTACCAGGAGAAGAAGCGAGGGTTCAGTGGGGTGATGTCTCTCTGAGAGAGCAAGAGTGCTAGAGCAAGCAATGCTACAGTAGTGATTTTTGCAGCAGCAGCAGCAGCAGAGAGCGAGCAAAGGCATAAAGCAGAACGCAAAGGATTCGCCCACGCCCATTGACCAATCAGCGCGCGCTTCATCACGACCCGCCAGCCTTGCTCTGTCGTGTGTGTGTTCGTTCCTTCCTCTTCTTTCTTGTTCTTCTTCTTCTTCTTCTTCCTTCTCATCCTCATCCCCATCCCCATCCCCATCCTTGTCTTGCCTGCCCTTCCTCATCCTCTTCTCATCCCTGCTCTCCTCCTTTGTCCCTCTCTTCGTCTTCTTCATCTCTCTCTCTCTCTCTCTCTTACTTTTTGCAATGTCTGGAAAAGCTACCGTCAAATCTGTCATGTCCGCCGACATGGTCGTCCTCAGCGGCCGTCCTCGTGCCGGCGGCCCCCCTGCCACCCGCACTCTTGGTCTCAACTACATTCAGGCACCAAAGCTCGGCAACAAGGACCGTGCTGATGAGGTACCGTTTGTTGCATCTACCCGAAACCATGTGCAGAACTCGTCCGTCCCACCCGATGTGCTGTTCATCTGATCGGACCTGATCAGATGGACGATCGCGCGAGGAGACTTGCTTCTCCCAAGGTCCCAACACTGGACTTTGGTGCGCTTGCACCCACAGCCTGATATGCGACCTGACTGGCTAGAATTCACTACTAACTATGCCTCCTTTGTCCTCCATCATGTCTTCTTAAAACTCTTGATCGACCTCTCAGCCCTTTGCGTTTGCTGCCCGCAACTTCCTTCGCAAGCTTCTTGTTGGCAAGGAAGTCATGTTCCGCGTTGACTACACTGTCCCTAACACTGGACGCGAATATGGTGCAATCTACTTGAACCAGGAGAACATCGCTCATACACTGGTTCGCGAGGGATGGGCCGATGTTCGCGAGATCAGAGCCTCAGATGCCGAGAACGTCGACGTGGAAGCATTGTACTCTTACAAGGCGGAGGCGCAGGCTGCAAAGCGCGGTATTTGGGCCGAGGACAACTCGGTGAGTGTTTTTCGTCGTTGTTGAAAAGGAGTGCTGTTGCGAACCAAGAGGATATCATGCCTGCATTGCAATTTGAAGCGATGGTTACTGACAGATTGTGGCTCAATAGGGTATCCGCAAAGCCCACTACAGCTTGGAGGGAGACGCAGAAGAGTTCTTGGAGAAAGTCAAGGGCAAGCCCCTTCCAGGTAAGACTCTCATTGGAGCAGCTGGACCGTGCCTGAACCACAACAAAGTCTGGCTCTCAGTTGTTAAATTTGCTCTCTCTCATTCTTTTTTCAGCCATCATTGAAAGCATTCGCGACGGCTCCACTGTCCGTGCCTGCCTCACTCTTCCCAACGGCGAGTACCAATACATCACTCTTATGATCTCTGGAATCAGGGCACCCATCATTCGCCAGGGCGTTTCTGGCACTGAAGATCTTGTCGAGCCTTTTGCAGAGGAGGTAAGAAGGATCGCCCGGGTGGTATTGTTCTGTTCTCACGGCTATCCAGTTGTCCCTAACTTTTTTTCTGGAATGTTTTTCAGGCAAAATACTTTGTCGAGTCGCGCCTTCTCCAGCGAGAGGTTCGAGTTATCTTGGAATTGGTTGGACAAAACGGCAACAACTTTTTTGGATCCATTCAGCACCCTGCTGGAAACATTGCCGAGGCATTGGTCGCCAATGGATTGGCCAAGGTCGCCGACTGGAGCATCACCCATGTTACCGGCGGCCCAACTGTTCTTCGCGATGCTGAGCGTAAGGCCCAGGCTTCCAAGATCCGTCTGTGGCAAGATCATGTGGAGAAGACCAAGAACCAAGATCATCAATTTGACGCCACTGTTGCTAGAGTTATGACTGGAGATACTATCATTGTTCGCAATTCCAAGGGTCAGGAGCGCAGACTGAGATTGTCCAACATCAAAGCCCCCACTAGGTAACAAGAGATGTAAATCCTAAGGATGTGTTGAGGCAAACACCCATAAATTAACGCCACAAATCACTTTTCATCTCTCAGACTCCCTCAGCAAAAGGGAGTTGAAATCGCTTCCTTTGACTATGAAGCCAAAGAGTTCCTCCGCAAGCGTCTTATTGGCAAGAGCGTTCATATCACAATCGACTATGTCAAGCCTCCTTCAGATCAATTCCCAGAGACCACAGAGTGCGCCACCGTCAAGGTTGGCGAGATCAATGTCGGTGAGCAGCTTGTTCTGAGGGGATTGGCCGATGTGATCAAGTCCAGAGAGGATCGCTCTCAGTTCTATGATCAACTTTTGGTCGCTGAAGCAAAGTAAGTGACGGAAAGCGTGCGTATTCCTCCAGCCTTTCCTGTAAAAGAATCTTGTCCACTAACAGATGTCACTGAAACTTCTAGGGCCAAGGAGGAAGGAAAAGGAAAGCACTCTGCCAAGGAGGCACCAAAGTACAAGTGGTCGGATGCTTCCGAGAACGCAGCAAAGGCAAAGCAGTTTTTGCCTTTCTTCCAGCGTGGAGGACGCACCCAAGCCATTGTCGAGTATGTTGCCAACGGATCCCGTTTCAAACTCATCATCCCCAAGGAAAACTGCAAGCTTACCTTTGTCCTCGGCGGCGTCCGTTGCCCTCGTTCAGCTCGTACTGCCAACGAGAAGGCCGAGGCCTATGGTGCAGAGGCCCTGGACTTCATCTCTCGTCGCTGCCAGCAGCGCGAGGTTGAGATTGAGATCGAGTCCCTCGACAAGACTGGAGGCTTTATTGGATCCATGTGGCTCAACAAGACCGAGAACGTCGCTGCTCTGCTCTTGGAGGAGGGTTTAGCTTCGATTCATTCTTACAGCGCTGAGCAGAGCAAGCATGCTAGTCTTCTTTATGCCGCCGAGAGTGCTGCAAAGCAAGAACGCAAGAACGTGAGTTTATCCTGGCGCTCTAAAGTACAGCACACATCGGTCTCCTTGTAAAGAACTTTTGATCTAAATTTGGTTTTCTGTTATCGTAGCTGTGGACGAACGTCGACCCTAACGCGGCTGTAGAGGAGGAGGAAGAGGTGGACAACACCAAGCCCATCAAGAAGGAATACTTGGATGTCGTTGTTTCCGAGATTGTGTCGGGTGGACACTTTTATGTCCAGGTCATTAACCAAAACATCCAGGCTCTTGAGAAGATGATGGCTGATCTTGGTAACCACCACAAGAGCAACTCGAGTGCACCAGCAGACTGGAAGCCCAAAGTGCACCAGGTCATCAGTGCCAAATTCACCGAGGATAACCAGTGGTATCGCGCCAAGGTTATCCGCAACGTGGCCGAGACAAAGAGCGTCGAGGTTCTTTACATCGACTATGGCAACGTAAGTGCATCCCAACTGATATCTGTGGCCATTTGCGATTGAAACTGACTCTTTTGTTCTTCAACATTGCAATGTATAGTCCGAAGTCATTCCTTTGACCCGTACCTGCCCTCTCCCCGTGCAGTTCAGCAGCCTTCCTCAGCAGGCTCAGGAGGCAGTTCTGTCCTACGTGAAGGTCCCTGCTATCAAGGAGGACTATGGTATTGAGGCTGCTAACCGCTTCCGTGACTTGGTCTCTGGTCGCCAGTTGGTGGGTGTTGTGGAACAGCGCGAGCACAGCGTGATGCATTTGACCCTCTACGACCCTTCCATCTCGCAGGACCCCGATCGCAGCTTGAACGCGGAGCTTGTCCGCGATGGCTTGGCTACTGTCTTCATCAAGACTCGCTACGCTCGCCACCCCAGCAACCAGAGCCTTGTCGCCAAGTTCCAGGAATCCACCGCCTTGGCCAAGCGCGAGAGGGTAAGTTGATGATGCCACCTCTTGTTCACCTGTGATAGAAGAATGTCCTGTCCACTCACCTTGTGCAATGTTTATCCTGATTCTTTAGTTGAACCTGTTCGAGTATGGTGACAACACTGCCGATGATGAGGAACCTCGTTACTAAGAATCCAGGGCATTACTTGGACGCCCGCCGCGTATCCTTTACAAGGATTTGTAAAATACTGAATATTTATGAAAAGTAAACTTTTTTTTTGTTCAACATGGCACTATGGTCCATGGTTTCTTTTTCGTGGCCACCAGACTGCGCTTTCGCGATTACAGCTATTCTTACTGCGTTGACGCCAGCTCGTGTAATGGCTGTCGATGGATGACCATGTATTATTTGCAGATTGGCAAAGCATGACACGGCATGGCATGGAATGGTGTTGATCCACGGCTTATTTGATAAATTGGCCCATAGTGCCTTCTCCTGCTTCATTGTTCTCCTCGATGCCTCTCCCCTCCCCTTGGATGCACAGGTAGGATCGACACCGAAGACAGGCGTATCGTCCTTTTTTGTCGATTGTTACCGCTCTTGCTTTCTCGGGCAGCTTAAAAGAACCACATTTGCGCTTTCCCTCTTCTTTTTTTTTTTTTTTTTTTTTTAACTCCTCTGCCTCTTCCTCCTCATAAAAAATCTACCACCTGCGATCGATCCCCCCCCCGCCAAAAAAAAAAAAAAAAAAAAAAAAATCCTGCCGTCGACCCTCGACTCTCCGTTGTCGTTACTGCTAGTCAACACACGTTCAATATTATAGTACAGGACTCATTATGAATCAGGATGCACCATTGACTACGCAGCAGGTCCGCAAGCGGTCCAAGATGGCGTGCGATACCTGTCATTACCGGTAAATTTCGATATGCAGACTCCTCATCCATCATTTTACATTGGACAATCGTTAGCTCGAATTTCTTTAGTGAAATGGGGGAGGGGGGGATACAAAGAACACAAAGTCGAGGAGGGGTGGGAAACATAGACCTCATCCCAGTTCCTGGCCCTCAAGGCCCAGTGGGACAAGGGTCCTCGGAGATTAGGTGCTGTGCATCCAGGGTACACAAAAAACAACAAATTGGCCCCTTATTTTTCTTTTCAAAACTGACCCTTGCAGACACAAATGTTGAAGATCTGATCCTTTGACTGACTACACGCAAGGAACAATGGAAATCAACGGATAACAAAGGCATTAGAACTCCATGTCCACCACCCTTTGGACTTTGTTGATCTACCTCCTTTGCACCCTCTCTCTCTGTATTTGTCTCTGTCACTTTTTCCCTCCCTCCTCCCTTCCTTCCTCCCTTCCTTTCCTCCCTGCCTTTGCTTTTTTTTTTCCTCCTTGCTGTTTTGAAAGAAAAGGCCAAGCAAAAGGCCAAGCTGCAGACTGAATGAGCGACCGTGCCGTGCTTGCGATCTTTGTTACAGGCAATTTTCTTGAAACAGACGCGCTTCAACAAAAAACAACAAACACTAAACACAGAGTCTCTCTATCTCTCTCTGTCCCCTTTCCTTGACACAAATGATTTACCGTTGGAAAGGGGACATCATTCATTCAATCGCATCTAACTGATTTCTTTTTAATATTGTTTATTTTGCTTTCGCGTCGATATTCATTTCTAGCAAGATCAAATGCAACGTCGACAAAGCCTACCCTTGTCAAAACTGTGAGCGGAGCTGTGTCCGATGCACGCTTGTAGGGCCAAGCATGCGACCCTCGCGTGCTGTCTCGGGATCCTCTTCAGCTGCTGCTGCCGCGGCAGTGGCGGTGGCAATGGCAACAGCGTCCAATGCTCGATTTGCAGTCGCGGCAGCAACGGCGACGCAACAAATGCAGCCGCCGTCGTCCTCACTGTCGTCTGCAGGAGGCCCCCCTCATCATCCTATAATCTCGGGAGCCAGATCTCTACCGACACCGCCAGCTTCATACTCGTACGCTCCTAATACCCAACACTTGGACAGAGACTTTAATCGTCCAATCCATAGGCCGTTGGACGCCCAACATCATCATCAGCAGCCGCTGTCTGATCGACTGCAACAATTCTCGCAAGCTCCTCAGTTTTACCAACATCGACATCAAACACAACAACCAAATCCCTGGTCTGAACCACATTCCACGACAGATCATAATTCGCTTACACAAAGGATGACCGTGGTTGTACCCAAATTTCGGGACGATGGATCGGGATCGCGGGAAGGCCAAAGTCGAATTGCTAAAAGACTTCATAGCTACTCGTCATCACCTTCATCGTTGCGCCTCTCGTTTATTCATGGCTCCACACCAGCAGGTGGTCGCTCCACTCAGCTCCGCGCGTCTGCTTGCTCTCCCACCACCTCAACTTCTTCATCCTCCTCCTCATCTTGCTCTCCATCTTCTCAGGTGCAAGTGTATCAATCGCTGTTGGGAGGACTGAGTACAGGGATGGCTAATGGAAGCCCCTTTGAGGAAGGGAATGGAGTGGGGACATCCTCTGTGGTTTCTGAAGAAGGTGGGTCGCAAGCCGATTACTTCACCCAGCCACTAAGTCCACAATCAGTGGGGACTCTTACGCCCATCTCCCCCAACTGCACATCGCTGACCATGGGCATGTCGCATTTCACTTTGGATCAAAGCTATTCAACAACTGCTGGGATCCCCAGTGCAGACTTTGCTGCTGCAGCGGGTGGTGTAGCTGATCCCCAGTCTTTGCCCAATTCGCCTCCATCTGTGGAAGATGCCACTACTGCTGCTGCTGCATGCATCTCACCATTGTTGGAGTCTCCTGGATCTCACACCCAAAATACGCCTCGTCGGACCATCCTCTCGCCCTATATCCTCTCGCCCAACAACAATGGTCGCGTTGTGTACTATGAAGGCCCGTTATCGAATCATAATCATAATCGAGACGCCACCTCCGTCCATTGGAGGGGCCAACAACAGCAGCGAGTTCAGGCAGAAAACATGCCCGCGTCTATCGCCATGAACTTTGGGGGGTCAAAGGGTGGTCAAGGCAATAGCAACGTTCATCCACAGCAACAGCAACAACAAAGACAAAGACAACATTACCAAAAGAGACAGCACACTCTTGCCCGCTCCTATAGCACTCCCTCGATTTTTGAAGCTGCTGCGATGCAGTCGGGATACCATGGGTCTGCCAATGGAAGCGTACATGCACATGTTGCCAACGATGTCCATGGACTGAATCCGTTTCCAGTCCTGTCTGAAGGACCCTCCATGGCTTCTTTTCCCTCAGTCTCTTCTGCCATCCCGTCATCGTCCAAGTTCTCCAATGATCTTAATAACATTGCGATTCGCACCTCAGAGTCACCGTTAGTTGACTCTTACACGCCGCATCCAACGACATCCTTCCTTTATCAGGACCCTCAGAGAGGCACGACCGTGGGACCTGATCGAGCGCACCGATTCAACGCTGCAGTCACCCGAAGACGATCAGATGGGTTACTCTCTCGGTACTCTTCTTTTTCCTTGGCATCATCCACGTTATCCTCGAATTCCACGTATGGGACGACTTTGATGACAGAGAACAAAACCAAGGGAATCCACCCTCGACTTCACGAGGCGCCTGGTTCAGTGATACCACAGCAGCAACCACATCCGAATCTACCTTCTCCAGGGTCGATTCACCCATGGTCCCAAGTGATAAAAGTGGAGGGTGTCCCTTATGTCATCCAGGCACCTGAGCATCCGACAAGACTGGGCCAAGGTCTCAACACTGGGCAGCAGCCATCACTACCGTCCTCCGAAACTTCTTCATTCTCTTCCAATTCCGCGGAAACCTTGGCAATGTGTTGGGCGTCGGAACTCTTGGAGAACCAGGACAAGACTGGGCCCAAGTTTAGTCTTATGGAAGGTGTCCTGGCGCCCGCTACGACTACGCCCATGATCTTGGACCAACAGGTCGGCGTCGATCTCCAAATTACCAAACAGGGTGGAGGTGGAGTCGGAGGCGAAAACAAGGTTGGCACCTTGGACATCAGTAGCAACTTTGGTGAGAGTGGCAGTAGTGGTGGTAGTGGTGGTGGTGGCGATGTTACTGCTGCAACGCTAGAGTATTTTGGAGGAGATTTCTCTTTTGATACAACCTTGCCTTCCTCAGTCAACCACTTTGCGATATGAAAGAGGTGAACTGGGTTGGTGGCGTAGCACGAAAATAATAATAAATGAACAATTGACCGACATGTCGGTTCCTCTTACTCCTCCTCCTCCTCCTCTTCTTGGACTCAAGAGTTCCTTTTTTTTATTTTTGTTTTTATTAGAAAGAGGATGCGAACGCTTTTTTTGTTATTTTTGGGTCAAAGGTAATGTACAGCGTTAGGTATTTTTTTTTTTTTTGTGTTTTTTTTTGGTTTTGGTTGAAGCGGGTTTTGAGGAGGAAAAGAATGAGAGGGAAGGGGAAGAGGGCGGGCAGAAGAGAGGAAACGAGATAAAACAGAAAAGGACAATAAGCGAAGAGAGAGAGAGAGAGAGAGAGAGAGAGAGAGAGAGAGAGAGAGAGAGAGAGAGAGAGATAACGAAAGGGAACAACGGATAAGAAGGCGGGTGTCAAAAAAAATAGGGTCACGTAAATGGGTAGAAGTAATCATGTAGAGTGGATGGACTTCGTTGCTCATGAAATGCTTCGGAAATGCTTCTGTCTCTTGAGTGTAGCGTATGGCGCTTGGGGCAGCAAAAGAGGCGCTCTCTGATATCCAGCTTCTTTTCCTTTCGTCTTCCTCTTTGTTGTCGTTCTTCTTTCCTCTTTTCCATCTTCCTTGCTGTCTCGCCTTCCTTTCCTCATTTTTGGTATTCAAAAATAAAATAAAAAAAAACGGAGATAGTGGAACATGTTCACCTTTGTCGAGTGAATCGAGGAGAGAGAGAGAGAGAGAGAGAGCCGTCATGTGGTGGTTGGTGAGGGTGGATTGTTCTCTCATCTCGCTTACAGGATGGTGCACTTCTTTGTTGCCTTTTTTCCGCTCTTGTCGAGTTTGATGGGGTTCTGAAGTTGGATCATCCGGACCAGGTCGTAAAAGACCTCATCCACGTTTATCCTTGAGCGCGCCGATGTTTCATAGTATGGCGTGCCTCCCCACCGCGTTGACAGTTGGTCACCCAACTCCCGCTTGACCTTGCGGTCTTGTTCCAGATCGCACTTGTTACCCACCAAGACAATGGGTACCTAAAAAAAAACAAGAGAGCACAGACCAACAACAAAGATTAGTGTCAACGAAAAGATGATAATGCCTGAATGCCTGAATGGGGAGAAGGCCGTTTCCATTCCATCGTGATTGGTCTAACGCGAAGAAGACGCGTCTCAGGCGCCAATTCTCGTTTGAGCTGAGGTTGCTGGCATGTTGCCCTTCCATTAGCACATTAGCACACACAGCAACCCCCCAACACAATCGTTTGTGTCGCCTGCTCTCTTCCCCCCGTTCACTCACCCTTCAGACCCCCCGCCCTCCGTCTCCCATGCCTGCAATGGTCGCACCGCAAACTAAAATAAATAAATAAAAAATAGACTCCTCTCCTGCACACCGGGCGCACAAACCTGTTGCATCCACTCTTTTTTGTGTGCGTGCGTGTGTGTTTTGTTGTCGATTGTTTGTTGTCGAGTTGACCCTCATGGAAATATCCTTGTCAGAGCCTTCTTCCAATCTGGATCATTTTCAGGACCCGAGTGCCTGCATGAATGATACTTTTTTTTTTTTTTCTTCTGTTGCTGCTTGTAAAAAAAAAAAAGTTGATAAGGGAAAGAAAGAAAAAAAAAAACGCGTCGCACGAAACTCAATCCGCTAACAAGAAGGAAAAATATGAAGTCCGACCTCGGCTCTGTCTCTTTCCTTTTCCTTCCTGCCCTCTCTCCTCTTGACTATCAAATGCGATTGTCGATCCCCAACTACACTCTCCTCTGCAATGGGTTGTAGTGTTCACAAAGGGAGACAAAATAGAAAGGGTGCTCACTTACCAATGGGTTGTCCTTGACCTTAAGAATCTGTAGTCGTAATTCTGCCAGTTCGTCAAAGGTTGCTTGGGCAATGATGGAGAAGACAAGGATGAAACCTTGGCCGTTTTTCATGTACAGGTCCCGCATTGCCGTAAATTGTTCCGTTCCTGCTGTGTCTAGAATCTCGAGCATACATTGGTGACCATCGACTTCGACCTGCTTCCGATAAGAGTCTTCAATCGTGGGATCATATCGGTCCACAAAGACGGATTGTACGAATTGGACGGTCTAGACAGAGGAGATAAAAGAAAAAGAGGGAGGGAGAGAGAGAACAACTGATCAGTTGAGAGAAAAAACCTCAAGGAAGAGAGATTTGTGAGGAGAGATCCAAAGAAATTAAAAAAAAACCAGGCATGTTGAACTTGTTACAGATGTGTGTGGTCTATTCACTTTTGCCCAGCAGGGGGAGGCAGGCAGTGAGCTCTGAGGCAAAGAGAAGACGATTCATTTCTTTTTTGCATAGACTCATGCAGTGTTGATGAGGTTGCAGGAGAGGAGATAGATGGAGAAAGAGAGGGAACGAGAGAGATACAGAGATTGGCAAAGAGAGTAAGAGGGAAAGAAAGGGAAAGGGAGACAGAGAGAGAGAGCGAGAGAGAGAGAGAGGAAGAGAAAGGAGACGCACAAGCTTGCCACAAACACAAGAAAATATCCCCCTGCTCATGTTCATGCATGCTCTCAGATTGTCACAAACACCTATTCCACCGTGAACAACTCCTTTGTGTGGTCCTCTTTTTTTCCTCTCTCTTTTTTCTTTTGGTCGTTTTCCTTTCTCCATGCCTCTGGGAGTGTTGCTATGTCGGGCGTCCTCTGTCCATGGCATGGCGTGGCATGCATGCACGTTTTGAGTCACGACTGTCGTTGTTTTTTTTTCTTTCTTTTTTTTTTTTTTTTTTTTCGCCTGTTGGTTGCCTGACTCTCAGTCAGTCCCCAGATCATGTTTTTTTTCCTCCAACGCCAAATGGACCAATGTCTCCGTGGATTTCCTTCTGTCGAGTCAATGATATGGTCATCCATCCAAAAAATATCCTCGCTTGTTCAACGCACCAATCTCCACCCCCCTATCCTTTCGCGCTCTCTCTATCTATCCATCTCTCGCTCTGTCTCCCTTTTTTTTCCATTTCGAAGAGGACATGCTGATCAACCTCCTCCACCTGGTCCGCTGATGTGGAGACACCCTTCTCCCTTTGCACCGCAATTCTATTCTGTATGGGCTCCAACGAAGCAACGAAATAAAGAAAGCAAATACACTTACCAGAGCAGACTTTCCGACACCACCAGATCCGAGGACAACGAGTCTGTATTCACGCATTCTGGCGCTGTGTATGTGTTTGTTGGGACGAGGAGGGTCGAGGACGACGAAGAAGGAGGGAAGAGAATTCCAGATATAACGGGACTCGCAAAGTTATCTCTTGTTTTTTTTTTGAAAGAGCGCAGAGTCCTCCGAGAAGTTGTTTGGGGGGAGGGAATTGGTTGATGAAGAAACTGAATACGCCCAAGTGGATCAAGCAAGAGAGGTCGAGAGGTCGTATAGAGGTTACAGTCGGGGAGATGGCGAGGATGAAGTAAGAGAGGAAGGAATAGGTGAGAAAGAGGAAGAAAGAGAGAAAAAAATGAACAGTGGCACGAGAGAGGAAAAAATAGGCAAGGGGGGGAACAGCGGAGGACAAGGGGGAACGGACTGGGCAAGAGACATGGTATGGCAAAGGATAAGACCCAATGAATGAATGAATGGAGAGCGATTGAATTGGGTTGTGCGCGCGCAAGAGAGAGAAAGAGAAAAGAATCCACGCAACGCAGTTTCTCTGGAGGCTGGTTGTTCTGCCTGTGCCGCACAAACAAATAAACAGACCGACAGTGGTGTCGAATCTGTTCGTTCCTTTGAGGATTGCCCGAAAGACCAAGGGGATGACAGTCGAGGACCAGACAGACGGCCCCGTTCCTCCATTCACACAGACACTTTCGACTCTTGCCCTTCCCTGCTGCCGCTCCAACTTGCCAAGCAACGAACTACAGGTCGCCTGCAGGGAATCTTGGTGAGCCTGTGTCTTGCAATTCAATGCTACATGTGAGAATTCCTGGCTTTGAGCAAAAGGACCCACTTTTCTCTTTTGTTTTTCCTCACTCTTGATTTTCCTCTCTCTCTCTCTCTCTCTCTCTCGTCCAATCTCCACGATCTTCAGTTTTCAATCTCGATCTGCCAGTGTTCTACGACTGAACGGGATCTTTGCCTCTTCTGCTCAACAAAGAGCTATGCTCCAAAGATAAGGTGCAAGGAAGCCACCAGACACGTCAAGCGGATCGAGCAGCACGACAAAGGGCAAAACAAATTGACAAAGACCTTGAAAGAGTTCCTTCTTCCCAGCCATCCCAATCCCATCGCCTCTGTTTGCTATCCACTCCATCACCCTCACTCCTTTTTTCTCTTTTTCGTTATTTTTATTCTCGCTTTTCACGCTGAAGTAAGGTAACGTCGAGAGTGAGAAAAAGGGTGGTCAGAAGTTCAAAAGCCCTTGGGATCGAGGGGTCCTCCTTTTCTCTTCTTATCCAACTTGACCCACTCCACGGAGAAGCTGAACACGCAACCACGCGGGCATGAAATAACAACGCACACACACACATGGCAAATCTGTGGTTGTCCATCCCTTTTTTTTTTTTTTTTTTCTTCTGTGTGCGTGTTGTGTGTGCTGGGCTCGGGCAATTAACTTGTGCATGCGCTTTTTTTGCGCTGTTGATCAGGGTATCTCGCGCGTGGGATGAGCATAGATAGTGAAGAAAGAGTGATCCCATTCACTATAAGCCCTCAATCCCTAGGATGGACTCTTGGTCTTGCTGTTACTGAAGATAAGGACAAAACATGGACTTTTTTCCTGCTTGGACACTCCCCCCCCTCTCCCTCTGGACGTCCAGCACGAGCGAGCTATAAATGTATTTTTGTAGCACTTTGCAATAAATAGCCGACGATCGTCTTGCCCATCCTCAGCTGTCAACAGTTGGAGCTTGGAGGGCCAGTTGTTGTATTGAACCATTTCGCCCACGACACAAACGCGTTGAGGCGCTTTGTTTACCCTTTTTTTTTCTCCAATGATTCCTTTGCTGATGAGGCAGGAGGAGCGAGGTAGTAGTAGATAGATAGAAGGCGGGAGCAGAAAAGGAAGAAGAAGAGGAGCAAAGAAAAAAAACAGGCGACTTGCATGAGAAAACGTTGGATTCATTTGCGTACCATGCGGCAATAAATGAACGCGATCACCAACAACAAACCTGCACAATGCAACCTTGTGTGTCGATACCGTTCTCGTTGGTCATGCAAGGCCACCGCTGGAAGATATAAAAAGATGACCCAGAGATGAACTGAAGGCGAAAAGACCGTTCAGGCTTGGCTGTTCATGGACCCTTTGAAGAATCAACAACAGCGTCGACAATAGTAATAATATCAACAAAGACGAGGATTCAGCAACATTGTTGATGAGGATGGGTGGGTGGGTGGGGAGGATAGACCGGGACGGCAATTTGCCGCCGCCATCACCGCGACCCCCCATGTCCGGCCCCCTGGAACGAACGGTGAAGGAAGGATACACAATCCAGACAGGGGTTACGCAAAGGAAAGAAGGGGGGGAAAGGGCTCAGCCAGAAGGATTCATGCAAACTCTACTCTTTTTTGCTTTGTCTTTGGCTTTCTTTGGCCTCTGACCGCCCCCTGGCTTTGCCTCTGAGGAAGGGAAAGGGCCTCTGCAGCCCCTTTCTCCCGATCCAGGCCTCGTGGACCGAACATAGGCATGCACAGTCTGCACTCACTCGCCACTCTTTCACTCACACACGTCTGTCTGGCACGGGCACGCGTTGCACACAACAGGGACAAGGACACAGACGGTCTGGAGCGCATCATTATACATTGAATTTGCATAGGCTAGCATGGTTAGCCTGCATGGGTAGATATGGAGGGAAGGGCGGTTTGGTGGCGCGCGCGACTGTCCAAGGACATGCGATCTGGTATGTCCGGTGACATCATTATCGCGCTAGATATGCGGTAGTTGTGACTGCTACATTTTTTTCCCTCCTTCTCTCACTCTGTGTCTTTTTTTTCCCCTTTCAATTCCTCGCACAGATGCGATGAAGTCGAAATGCGAGTGAGAGGGAAAAGTGTGAAAGAGAGGAATGGAAGTGTGAAGAAAGGGAGTGTGAAAGAGAGAAGTGTCAAGGTGTTTCTGCGTGTGTGTGTTTTCTTCTTTTCCTTCTTCATCATCATCACTTTATCGTCGTCACCTCCATCATCATCATCATCATCATCATCATCATCTCTCTTCTTGGTCCTGGGCTGGCTCTGATTGCAACCGACTGTCTCTCCTCCTCCTCTCCTGTCTGGCTGTCCTGTCCTTGTCCTGTCTTTTTTTTTTTTCTCCCTCTTTTCCTCCTTCTCCTCTGCTCTGTTCACTCCTCTCCTTCCTTTCTTTCTTCCTTCCTTTCTAAAAGTCATTTATCTCTCTCTCTCTTTTCTCTCTTTCCTCTCTCTCTCTCCTCTCTCCCTCTCAAGCCTCGACTGGTAAGCACTCCTTCTCTTTTCTGTACTCCTTCTCCTTTTTGTCAATCTCTCTCTCTGCCTGCTCCTCCTACACCCGTGTGCTCGAGTACAAAAAAAAAAAAAAAAAAAACGAATTCAATTCCCCGGCAGTGATGAAGATGACCAGAAAGAGGTTCACCTCCCTCGACGACATCCTGCAGGGGTCCATGCTACCAAGCCACCCCAAGGAACAAACGAGCAGAAAAAAAAAAAAAAAAAAACGCGAAGGTGGACCGAGATGGCAGGCGATCGTCCGCCTGCTGTCTGCCTGCCTTCCTGTCTGCCAAACACAAGGACAGCCGCAACAACAATGCAATCACAAACCTCCCTTGGGCTGTGACCCCATCCCTCTCATTCATGGCCATGCTCGCATGGCTATTTCCGGCCGCGCGTCATTGTGTCATTGTGTATTTTGTGCCCCTCCCGTCTGTTGGTCCGGTCATCATGGCGAGCCCTCTCCCTGCACTCATAGGCTGGCATCGATTGTTTCCGAGCCATCCTCCTCGCCTTGGCATAAAAAGAAAAGGACCCGCTTCTAGGCTATCCCTCCTCGGTCCACGTATGCTAACAAACCTCCTTCTGTCCGTCTTGCCTCCTTAGGCCTTGCCCCTGTCGACTCTCGACCGAGGACCCCTTGACGCTGGAACAGACAGCGCCCTAGTGAATCCGGCATGGACGCACATCCACCCGTAGCCTACTATCAGTCAGGCATGCAGTATCCAAATGGTGGTGCACAAGGAGGGCCATTAACGCCCATCTCTATGGGCCCTATGGGCGCAGGCGCTCCAGGATACGTAACGGGCCATGGCCCCAGCAGCACATACGACCCTAGTGTTGGATACAACTCCTCGGTGCCTTCAGGTCAAAATCACTCTGTGTCTTCGACGCCTGTGCCTCTACAGCAGCAACACCAGCAGCAGTACCAGCAGCCATATCTGGCCCAGCAATCGTACCAACAGCAGCAGAGCTTGCCGCAACAGCAAATGTACATGCAGCAACCACAGCCACAGCAGCAGCAGCAGCTGCAACAGCCTACCAGCCAGCAGTATCAGCAGCCGTACCAGATTCAAGGAAGCACACAGCAACTTGCCTATCCGCACCAGCTACCTCAATCACACATGCAGCCGCAGATGCAGCTTCAACAATCACAGAAACAACCTCAGCAGCAGATTTACATGTCGACCCAGTCTCTCAACAATCAGTCTCAGGTTCAACCGCTTTCATACTCCCAAGGCGCGTCTCAGGGCGCTTATATCCAACAGCAACAAGCTCCACAACAGCAGTTGCAGCAGCAGCAACAACAACAGCACCTTCAGACGCAACATGTGCAGCAACAACAACAGATGCAACAACAGATGCAACAGCAGCAATTACAACACATCCAGGTTCAACAGTCGCAGCAGCGGCAACAGCAATCCGTTGGCTCGACCATGGTGCAGCACCCGATGCAGACTTCTGCGCAGCAACAACAGATGCAGATGCACCAGCGCCAACAGCAACAGCATCAGCATCAGCATCAGCAACAGGTTCAGCAACAACGCATGCAGGGCCAGCAAGCGAATAATGACTCTCGGAACGCAGGAACTATCGAAGTTGTCACAAATCCTCAAACCAGCACACTGCAATTGGCCGAGTTTGCCTCTGTGATGGTCTATACCCTCTGGCACACGCGGCCAAACATCAATGGTGCCTCCAGTAACGCTTATAATGTTGTCCCTCACCGGATAAGCGTGCCACCCTCGGCTGGACCTGCATTCAAGAAATTCTGTCTAAAGGTAAACCATGTACTCATAAAGAAAAAAGAAGGCTCGACCTTTGTTCTTAATGCCGACCTTTTTTTTTCCTGTTGATTTGTACGTTTGTTTAGGTCCTCTCTGCGACGCAACTCTCGTCTTCGGTTATCCTGTTGTCCCTAAAGTACATTCAAAAGCTACTGAAAAATAATCCCTCGATTCATGGGCAACAAGGGTCCGAGTTCCGGTTATTTACAGTCTCACTCATGCTTGCCAACAAGTTCTTGGACGACAACACGTTTACAAACAAGACATGGTCGGATGTGACAGGAATCAGCGTCAAGGAGATCAACGTCATGGAGATGGAGTTCCTGAACCAAGTCCAGTTCAGTTTATTCGTGAGCGAGACTGAATACCTGGACTGGTTGCACAGTCTTGAGACCTGGTTGAAGCAGCAGGGACAAGGACAAGGACCAATGTCAAGCTGATCGACCCATAGCTATGGGATTGCTTGTGCTCGACCGACCAGGATCGATTCTCCTTTGCAAGAGGTC
This sequence comes from Entomortierella parvispora, assembly GCA_963573315.1. Lineage (NCBI taxonomy): Eukaryota > Fungi > Mortierellomycota > Mortierellomycetes > Mortierellales > Mortierellaceae > Entomortierella > Entomortierella parvispora. The sequence continues at coordinate 18,769 of CAUYJH010000040.1, forward strand.
AAGAGGTCATTTGCAACAATTGTAACCAACGTTGATGAGTGAACGATTTCGACCGCAAAATACTCTCCTCCTCGACACCGCCCTATCATTTCCACTCAACAACCTTGCTCTGGAGAAAGGAATACCCTTCACCACGCTGGCGGTTTTAAAATATAAAAACAAAAACACCATCGGTCTGAACACGTCAAGGCAACAGTAGTCCCGGATCGGTCCCCTCGCGCCACTGCAGGATGCACATGCCCTTTTTCTTTTTTCTTTTTTCCCCACAGCATCCGCCAAGCCGCGCCTATTTATCATATGCTCTTGCTGTCAATACGTTTCTTTCTCTGCCCCCCTCTATTCCG
>CAUYJH010000041.1:0-2500 GCA_963573315.1 Entomortierella parvispora
CCGTATCGGGATTGGGTAATTTGCGCGCCTGCTGCCTTCCTTGGATGTGGTAGCCGTTTCTCAGGCTCCCTCTCCGGAATCGAACCCTAATTCCCCGTTACCCGTTAAAACCATGGTAGGCCTCTATCCTACCATCGAAAGTTGATAGGGCAGAAATTTGAATGAAACATCGCCAGCACAAGGCCATGCGATTCGAAAAGTTATTATGAATCACCAGACAAGCGGTTGCCCGCGTTGGTTTTTTATCTAATAAATACATCCCTTCCAGAAGTCGGGATTTTTTAGCATGTATTAGCTCTAGAATTACCACGGTTATCCAAGTAGTAAGGTATAATCAAATAAACTATAACTGATTTAATGAGCCATTCGCAGTTTCACAGTACAAAGTTGTTTATACTTAGACATGCATGGCTTAATCTTTGAGACAAGCATATGACTACTGGCAGGATCAACCAGGTAACTCTTGTAAATAAAGAGAATCATACAGAGAACCGAAAAGACGGCCCTCGTACTCAACTCTTTACTCGTCACTGCAGTCCTTTTGAGGGAACCGCAGATCAGGAAGTGTTATTTGAATTGATAGATCAATCTCAATTGCTCGAGAGAGATCACATTGACCGAATTTGAGCGATGGTTGAAGACGAGTCTCCTTCCAAGCACCCTCTTTCGGATCAACATCCTATTGCCAGACTTTTTTTTTCCTCAAGACCGCATCGCAAAAATAAATTTTGCAAAGCTGCCTCGTTGGAGGAAGTTCAATGCATCAGTCACACCTTTTGAAAGGCGGCTACTGATCCAGAGCGACTCCCAATTGTTTTGTGGTATTTTTTCTCATGGAGAAGCAGTACACACGAGTTTTTCTTTCGTCGGCAGTGTGCAATACATTGCCGACTAGTAGAAGGTTGGTCCTTGAACTTGAATGACCTTTAAGATCTGATGCAAACACCAAATCTCGCCAGCAAAGCAAATTCTTGAGCCGTGGGATTGAACACTACTCTAATAGATTGGCACAACCCTTCGCTCCCAAGTAAATGGAGGCGAAGACTGGAATCGTTCGAGTAACCTCAGATGCAGAAAAAGAAACTCAATAAGAACAGCAGAGCTTTCGCTCTCTGTTCTCCTTTCACTTCCTTTTCTACAATAATGAGCGGAAAAAGTTGATTTTTTAAAAGCGCAGTCATTTCACAGTGGTATTTACTCATAGTGAATAAAAATCAACTCTATCTATTACTTGGAATAAAGCCGTAATAAGCACTTATCCCATAAAAGGTAATCATGAAAATATAATTTTTATTCTAACGAAACACCATATACATGGTAACATGTGATTAGCTATATAGTAAGGAAACCTTGATTAACTATGCTTGGAAGCAAGTATAAATGGCTGCGGAGACTTTGTCACATGATCAGGACTATTATTACTATTAAAGTGCCCCACTAAAAACCCTAAAATAAGGCCTTTGGCTCCTGCGGTCACTAGTGATCAACGTTAAATTTGTGGTTAAAAGTCATATTTGTGGTCAGTCAAAAATTCGAAAAAAATTACCTAATGAGGAAATTTCCGTCGGTACATGAACAAGAAATTTTTAGAGACTTTCGAATTACGGCCATACACAACTAAACCCACCGCATCCCGTCCGATCTGCGCAGTTAAACAGTTGATGGCAGAGTCAGTACTATGGTGGGGGACCACATGGGAATACTCTGTGCTGTAATTTTTTTTTTTTTTTTTTTTTTTTTTATTATTTAGCTCGCACAGCTTGGACATATGGACAAGATCCATCAGAAAGGCTTATTCTGATCATCACCTTTTGCTTTGCCATCGTTCGGGCTCGTCTGTGGGTGTCAGAAGAACCACTCGATCCATGTCCAAGAGACCACGAGCACAGAGAGTGCCATCAAACTAGTCTCTACACTCTTCCCAACATGAATCCACACTGCCGCCAACATGACTCTTCACTGTCCCCAACACATCTCCCCACTTTCAGCAACGCATCTTTGTTTCACCTCCAACACACCACCAACACGTCTCTACACTGTCGTCAACACATGCCTGACAGCAAAGAGCACAACTTGCCATCAACCACGTGTTTGCCACCAAATCTAACGGCCCGCCACCAATTTACGCGGCTTGCCACCAAATACTACAACTCTCTATGCTGCCGCCACCAAGCAGCACAACTTGCCACCATTTCTACGATTCCTACGCCTTTCCGACGCGTTTCCTACGCCTTTCCGACGCGTTTCCTACGCCTTTCCGACACATTTCTTACACAAAATACGCATTCTCGACCACGTGAACACCAACATCTCCATGGTCCCAACACATAATGCCTCCAGATAGCAAGATCCCGCGCATAATGGGTCCAAATAGCAAGATCTTGGCTGTTCTCGCGCATAATGGGTCCACATAGCGGGTCGCCAGCCACGTGAGTACCGGAATCTCCATGGTTTTCTACGCATAATGCCTCCAGATAGCAAGATCTTGGCTGATCCCGCG
>CAUYJH010000041.1:10000-12500 GCA_963573315.1 Entomortierella parvispora
TGACCGAATTTGAGCGATGGTTGAAGACGAGTCTCCTTCCAAGCACCCTCTTTCGGATCAACATCCTATTGCCAGACTTTTTTTTTCCTCAAGACCGCATCGCAAAAATAAATTTTGCAAAGCTGCCTCGTTGGAGGAAGTTCAATGCATCAGTCACACCTTTTGAAAGGCGGCTACTGATCCAGAGCGACTCCCAATTGTTTTGTGGTATTTTTTCTCATGGAGAAGCAGTACACACGAGTTTTTCTTTCGTCGGCAGTGTGCAATACATTGCCGACTAGTAGAAGGTTGGTCCTTGAACTTGAATGACCTTTAAGATCTGATGCAAACACCAAATCTCGCCAGCAAAGCAAATTCTTGAGCCGTGGGATTGAACACTACTCTAATAGATTGGCACAACCCTTCGCTCCCAAGTAAATGGAGGCGAAGACTGGAATCGTTCGAGTAACCTCAGATGCAGAAAAAGAAACTCAATAAGAACAGCAGAGCTTTCGCTCTCTGTTCTCCTTTCACTTCCTTTTCTACAATAATGAGCGGAAAAAGTTGATTTTTTAAAAGCGCAGTCATTTCACAGTGGTATTTACTCATAGTGAATAAAAATCAACTCTATCTATTACTTGGAATAAAGCCGTAATAAGCACTTATCCCATAAAAGGTAATCATGAAAATATAATTTTTATTCTAACGAAACACCATATACATGGTAACATGTGATTAGCTATATAGTAAGGAAACCTTGATTAACTATGCTTGGAAGCAAGTATAAATGGCTGCGGAGACTTTGTCACATGATCAGGACTATTATTACTATTAAAGTGCCCCACTAAAAACCCTAAAATAAGGCCTTTGGCTCCTGCGGTCACTAGTGATCAACGTTAAATTTGTGGTTAAAAGTCATATTTGTGGTCAGTCAAAAATTCGAAAAAAATTACCTAATGAGGAAATTTCCGTCGGTACATGAACAAGAAATTTTTAGAGACTTTCGAATTACGGCCATACACAACTAAACCCACCGCATCCCGTCCGATCTGCGCAGTTAAACAGTTGATGGCAGAGTCAGTACTATGGTGGGGGACCACATGGGAATACTCTGTGCTGTAATTTTTTTTTTTTTTTTTTTTTTTTTATTATTTAGCTCGCACAGCTTGGACATATGGACAAGATCCATCAGAAAGGCTTATTCTGATCATCACCTTTTGCTTTGCCATCGTTCGGGCTCGTCTGTGGGTGTCAGAAGAACCACTCGATCCATGTCCAAGAGACCACGAGCACAGAGAGTGCCATCAAACTAGTCTCTACACTCTTCCCAACATGAATCCACACTGCCGCCAACATGACTCTTCACTGTCCCCAACACATCTCCCCACTTTCAGCAACGCATCTTTGTTTCACCTCCAACACACCACCAACACGTCTCTACACTGTCGTCAACACATGCCTGACAGCAAAGAGCACAACTTGCCATCAACCACGTGTTTGCCACCAAATCTAACGGCCCGCCACCAATTTACGCGGCTTGCCACCAAATACTACAACTCTCTATGCTGCCGCCACCAAGCAGCACAACTTGCCACCATTTCTACGATTCCTACGCCTTTCCGACGCGTTTCCTACGCCTTTCCGACGCGTTTCCTACGCCTTTCCGACACATTTCTTACACAAAATACGCATTCTCGACCACGTGAACACCAACATCTCCATGGTCCCAACACATAATGCCTCCAGATAGCAAGATCCCGCGCATAATGGGTCCAAATAGCAAGATCTTGGCTGTTCTCGCGCATAATGGGTCCACATAGCGGGTCGCCAGCCACGTGAGTACCGGAATCTCCATGGTTTTCTACGCATAATGCCTCCAGATAGCAAGATCTTGGCTGATCCCGCGCATAATGGGTCCAAATAGCAAGATCTTGGCTGTTCCCGCGCATAATGGGTCCACATAGCGGGTCGCCAGCCACGTGAGTACCGGAATCTCCATGGTTTTCTACGCATAATGCCTCCAGATAGCAAGATCTTGACTGATCCCGCGCATAATGGGTCCAAATAGCAAGATCTTGGCTGTTCCCGCGCATAATGGGTCCACATAGCGGGTCGCCAGCCACGTGAGTACCGGAATCTCCATGGTTTTCTACGCATAATGCCTCCAGATAGCAAGATCTTGGCTGTTCCCACGCATAATGGGTCCAAATAGCGCATTTGGTGGCACTGGTCGCCGTTTGGTGGCGTTGTCGTTGTACGCGTTTGGTGGCACTGGCGTCACTGGTGGCGTTCCCGTGCAAATGCTGCATCGCAGACAGTCTATTTTTGGTGGCGCAGTGGTGTTTGGGGGCGTTTTATGGCACCAAGATCAAATGATGGTGCCTTGATACTCGAGTCCTTGATACTTCTGACACGGGGACATGGAGGGGTACCATCATTCAAGTGGACATGGTTGGAATGAGAGGAGCAATGAAGGTGCATGTGTTTGTTGCCACCAATTTCATATACATAGTGACAATAA
>CAUYJH010000042.1:30000-32500 GCA_963573315.1 Entomortierella parvispora
TGGTATTTTTTCTCATGGAGAAGCAGTACACACGAGTTTTTCTTTCGTCGGCAGTGTGCAATACATTGCCGACTAGTAGAAGGTTGGTCCTTGAACTTGAATGACCTTTAAGATCTGATGCAAACACCAAATCTCGCCAGCAAAGCAAATTCTTGAGCCGTGGGATTGAACACTACTCTAATAGATTGGCACAACCCTTCGCTCCCAAGTAAATGGAGGCGAAGACTGGAATCGTTCGAGTAACCTCAGATGCAGAAAAAGAAACTCAATAAGAACAGCAGAGCTTTCGCTCTCTGTTCTCCTTTCACTTCCTTTTCTACAATAATGAGCGGAAAAAGTTGATTTTTTAAAAGCGCAGTCATTTCACAGTGGTATTTACTCATAGTGAATAAAAATCAACTCTATCTATTACTTGGAATAAAGCCGTAATAAGCACTTATCCCATAAAAGGTAATCATGAAAATATAATTTTTATTCTAACGAAACACCATATACATGGTAACATGTGATTAGCTATATAGTAAGGAAACCTTGATTAACTATGCTTGGAAGCAAGTATAAATGGCTGCGGAGACTTTGTCACATGATCAGGACTATTATTACTATTAAAGTGCCCCACTAAAAACCCTAAAATAAGGCCTTTGGCTCCTGCGGTCACTAGTGATCAACGTTAAATTTGTGGTTAAAAGTCATATTTGTGGTCAGTCAAAAATTCGAAAAAAATTACCTAATGAGGAAATTTCCGTCGGTACATGAACAAGAAATTTTTAGAGACTTTCGAATTACGGCCATACACAACTAAACCCACCGCATCCCGTCCGATCTGCGCAGTTAAACAGTTGATGGCAGAGTCAGTACTATGGTGGGGGACCACATGGGAATACTCTGTGCTGTAATTTTTTTTTTTTTTTTTTTTTTTTTTATTATTTAGCTCGCACAGCTTGGACATATGGACAAGATCCATCAGAAAGGCTTATTCTGATCATCACCTTTTGCTTTGCCATCGTTCGGGCTCGTCTGTGGGTGTCAGAAGAACCACTCGATCCATGTCCAAGAGACCACGAGCACAGAGAGTGCCATCAAACTAGTCTCTACACTCTTCTCCAACATGAATCCACACTGCCGCCAACATGACTCTTCACTGTCCCCAACACATCTCCCCACTTTCAGCAACGCATCTTTGTTTCACCTCCAACACACCACCAACACGTCTCTACACTGTCGTCAACACATGCCTGACAGCAAAGAGCACAACTTGCCATCAACCACGTGTTTGCCACCAAATCTAACGGCCCGCCACCAATTTACGCGGCTTGCCACCAAATACTACAACTCTCTATGCTGCCGCCACCAAGCAGCACAACTTGCCACCATTTCTACGATTCCTACGCCTTTCCGACGCGTTTCCTACGCCTTTCCGACGCGTTTCCTACGCCTTTCCGACACATTTCTTACACAAAATACGCATTCTCGACCACGTGAACACCAACATCTCCATGGTCCCAACACATAATGCCTCCAGATAGCAAGATCCCGCGCATAATGGGTCCAAATAGCAAGATCTTGGCTGTTCTCGCGCATAATGGGTCCACATAGCGGGTCGCCAGCCACGTGAGTACCGGAATCTCCATGGTTTTCTACGCATAATGCCTCCAGATAGCAAGATCTTGGCTGATCCCGCGCATAATGGGTCCAAATAGCAAGATCTTGGCTGTTCCCGCGCATAATGGGTCCACATAGCGGGTCGCCAGCCACGTGAGTACCGGAATCTCCATGGTTTTCTACGCATAATGCCTCCAGATAGCAAGATCTTGACTGATCCCGCGCATAATGGGTCCAAATAGCAAGATCTTGGCTGTTCCCGCGCATAATGGGTCCACATAGCGGGTCGCCAGCCACGTGAGTACCGGAATCTCCATGGTTTTCTACGCATAATGCCTCCAGATAGCAAGATCTTGGCTGTTCCCACGCATAATGGGTCCAAATAGCGCATTTGGTGGCACTGGTCGCCGTTTGGTGGCGTTGTCGTTGTACGCGTTTGGTGGCACTGGCGTCACTGGTGGCGTTCCCGTGCAAATGCTGCATCGCAGACAGTCTATTTTTGGTGGCGCAGTGGTGTTTGGGGGCGTTTTATGGCACCAAGATCAAATGATGGTGCCTTGATACTCGAGTCCTTGATACTTCTGACACGGGGACATGGAGGGGTACCATCATTCAAGTGGACATGGTTGGAATGAGAGGAGCAATGAAGGTGCATGTGTTTGTTGCCACCAATTTCATATACATAGTGACAATAAGCTCTTTTTTCAACCTTTCTTGAGCAATTGATTGACAATGGCTGATTCGATTCTCTTCCCTCTAACTGCATTCGAGGGGTATCGCCAATGACAACGTCTGTATCGAGTCTCAAGTCTGTAAGGTTGGAATGAAACGAGTAATGTAGATGCATGTGTTTGTTGCCACCAATTTTTTTGAAGATGGCAACCATTCTTTTGAATCC
>CAUYJH010000044.1:0-47446 GCA_963573315.1 Entomortierella parvispora
GAACTCGATGACTGTCTTCGAGCCCGTTCAGCACTACACCAAGATCTTCTTGGCCGAGGTCCGCAACTCGATCTTGTTGCCCACCTTGCGCTCGTACTTGAAGTTGTACACCACCATGGGTAACGCCAAGTTGGCCTCGTTCCTCGAGGTCGAGCCCGAGCAATTGCGCACGTTGTTGATGATGGCCAAGATCAGGAGTCGCCAGATCAAGTGGGTCGAGGGTACCCTTTTGGAGGGCGAGTACCAGGGCACTTCGGATTTGGACTTCTGCTTGAGAGAGGACATGATTCACGTTTCGGAGGCCAAGGTTGGTCGTCGTTATGGTGATTGGTTCTTGCGCAACATTAACAAGTTCCAGGATATCCTCGGAGGTTTGGAGTTGACGAGCAAGGCTTAATCAAGAAGGAAAGGAGTATGACAAGCCTGTCTGTGAGTGGAGAAGAGGCCGGGATGATGGTGCACGCACACGTAGATATTTTTTCAGATGTAGAAAACTAAAAAGCATTTTTTGCCACCAAAGAATCACGTACATCGAGTCCTGGTATGTGTACTGAGAAAAAAGATCTGGTCAAGATCAGCCCAAGGGCATTCTCTTTCTTTTTTGCAAAGCTCATTCGACCCTGACCGACCCTTACTACAACATCATGATTCCTCCTCCAGTAGTCCAGCGCGGTCTCTTTACCTTGGACCGATCACTGTTCAAAAAGACTGTCAGTGTCATGGCTCTTCGGATTCCTGCCAACTTGACCATGGAATGCAAGAAGGCCATTGGAACGTACGGATTTTTTTATTTTTACTTTCAGGGCATTTTTTTTTCCTTTGACCCCAACTGTGATCCTGGAGCTACCAACCTCAAATGCAGGACCCACGTGGCGATTTGCATAACGGACCTCTATCCTTCAGTCTCTGTTGCAAACGATCTGACGATCTGTCTGGTTTTTCTCATTTAGGGACATGCTCTTGGAACCCAAGATCAGGAACGTTATCGACAGTGATGATGGCGAAAAGTCGAAGCGATTGGTTCTTTTGAGCTTGGACATTAAGGACAAAGGTAGCTTGGGGGGAAAACCATGAAGGATCTATCCGCGATTTACATCTATGTGCGACTTTTGGATCTTGTGTTTCGAGTTCCAAAGACTTATGGTTCTTGTTTTTGAACTTCAAATTTTTTATTAGATCTTGAGGGAGCTTCAGAGGCGACAAAGCAGTTTATCAAGGAGAAAGGAATTGACGTGACGGAGGCGCAGTTCAATGTTGCGTACGACCATTGGACGGCAGGTAACGCACCAACTTTCTTTTGTGGAAACGATCGCAAAGAAAGTCGCTTCTAGTACTCACGCTTCTCCCATGTAGATGAGGTTTTGAGAGCCATCTTGCCAGAGGAGCTTGTTGATGAGGCCCCTTCGTCTTTCACAACCGTCGGACATATCGCTCACATGAACCTGAGAGATGAATACCTTCCCTGGAAGAAGCTGATCGGGGAGATTATCCTGGACAAGAACCCCAACCTCAGAACCGTCGTCAACAAGATGGATTCTATCGATACCACCTTCCGATTCTTCAAGATGGAAGTTTTGGCAGGAGACGATGACATGATTGCAGAAGTCGTATGTATCTTTGGCCCTTTTTGGTTTGAATTTGAAGATCAAAGTGGGTATGTTTATATTCTGACGTCTACGTCTATTGTTTAATATTTTTTGTTATAGAGAGAAAGTGGATGCAAATTCAAATTTGATTTCTCCAACGTCTATTGGAACTCTCGTCTTCATACCGAACATGAGCGTCTTGTGAAGTTGTTCAAGTCCACGGATGCAGTGTGCGATGTGATGGCAGGAGTTGGACCTTTTGCCATGCCAGCGGCCAAGAAGGGATGTTTGGTCTACGCCAACGATCTCAACCCAGTCTCATACAAATGCATGTTGGAGAACAAGGCTTTGAACAAGGTAACAAAATGTTTATGAGAGATGGGCAAATAACGTGCAATTGACTCAATTGCTGTGCCACCATACGAAATTCGTACAAGAGACTGACAGGATATTTCCTTGTAGCTTGACAAGAACCTCGTTATTTACAACCTGGACGGACGTGAGTTCATTCGCAAAGCTGTGGCGGATTTAGAGGCATCTGGATACAAAGGCGCTCCTCCTTCAGTACCAGGGGCCAAGAAGAACCATGGCAAGGGAGCCAAGAAGGAAGATACCCCCGCCGTTGTTGTCCCCGCCCCTGCTCCCGTCGTTTTGGAGGACAACAGCAACAGACTGAAGACATTTGACCACTTCGTGATGAATCTACCAGCAACAGCAATCGAGTTTTTGGATGCATTCCGTGGATTGTTCAAGGGACGCGAGGAACATATCCCAGAGCCCAAAGTTCAATTGCCCATGATTCATTGCCATTGCTTCTCAAAGAGTGAAGAGCCCGAGGTGGACGTCCGGGAACGAGTCGAGGCTGTGATGGGTGGCAAGTTGGAGTTGGACTCTGTCAAGTTGCACTGGGTTCGTAAAGTGGCACCTAACAAGGATATGTACTGCATTTCTTTCCGTCTTCCTGCCGAGATCGCTTTTGCAAGGTAAGGTAAGAAAGCGCTGAACAGGAGCAAAGGAGTTTCTTGTGTGTGCGTGCACGTCCTTTGTACCCCTGATCATCACAAGAATTGCCAGTGCTAACGCGCGACTTTCCCTTTCTTTAATTTACGTGTCATCATAGCGACGTCAAGAGGAAACTTGAGCCGACCACGGAGAGTGCGTCCGATGCCACTCTGGCTGCTGAGTCCGATGAGAAGCGGCAAAAGACAGAGTAACGGCCCTTCAGCCAGCCTATTTTTCTCGTTATGATAAGTAAACGAGGAGCCAGCTGCTTGTGTAGATAAGCGGTATCCATTCTGGAGCGAGCCATGTCCAAGAAGTGGATGCCTCTCCATCCTCATGTTTTTGCTGTATAAACACGTTTTGATTTCCATTGTTGATTGCAATCCTGTGCTTGCTGCTGTTCGTGAATAACCTTGTGTCCTGGTTGGTTTGGTTGCAAGAATCCGTCAAACAACAAAGTTGATGTTCCCTCCCTGTAGTCAGCAGGTTCCTGAGCCGAGATGTCCTGGGAAGTTTTCTGTGCTGAAATTCTGTTATTGCACCATGTTTTGCATTAAAACAAAAGGGCAGAGAGGGCAAGAGAAGCCAAAAATAGGCTCTCAAAGGTAATAACGAAATGAATGGGATTAGGGAGGAGGGTTGCTCAGTTCTCTTTTTGGGATTGAGTTCTTTTTTTTTTTTTTTTCCTCATTATTGTATTGGGGTCAACAGGTATGGAGGACTATGTAGAATTGAGTTTTCTTGTTCTTTTTCGTCTCACGAAAATGAAGCAACTCGGGCATCATCTTGCGGAAACAAAAAAGAACAAAGAAAGGTACTGTAGACCCCAGCAGAAAAAAGGGAGGTGGAGATAAAGAAGGACATGAGTGCTGCTGACCGAAATAACGAGGAAAAAAATACATGCGAGCGGGGCTACGTTGACCGAAATTGAGTAATCCCTTTGTTTCGATGTTGTTGGGGCAGGGGAGTGTCGCAGGGGGGGCCGACAGGGGGGAAGAAACAGATGGATGTGGCTCAATGACGGTGATGATGACGATGATGAAGGTGATAGTGGAGGTGGTATCGGTAGTGGTTGGAGTCCCTTTAAAGCTTGGCCTGGATAGGAACACTGGCGCTGTGGACGAGTCCTGCTGACTTTGGAGTAGAGTCCTTCTTTGGCTTGTTGACGTACCAGCCCATTTCCACACCCTTGCGTTCAAACCCACACTTCTCGTAGAACGGTACGTTCTTCTCGGAGCAATCCAGGATGACCTTGTAGCAACCGACCTGTTCGCCAATGGCCATCAAAGTCTCGATGATCCTCTGGCCCAGCTTCTTGCCCTGCTGATCCGCCGACACGGCAATGTCCTCGATGTGACCGACCAATCCAAGCTCATGAATAAACTTGCGTTCCACTAACACAGTGCCAGCACCCACAATCTTGCCCCTCCCTGGGGTCACCAGCAAAGGGGTTGCGGATGGTGTGGGTGGAGAGGTGGAGGAGACGTTCATGTCCTCGATCACGATGGTGAAGTATTGATCCGAATGTTGCTTGAGATAAGTGAAACGGTCCTGGAAGGCCTGATCCGAGATAGTTCCGACGGTGGTGAGGACTTGGAGAGTCTTGAGGAACGAGGTGTTGGACCGGATTTGGTTGTCGGTCCTGGAGAGGGGACGGATGACATAGCCAGCGGGGAGTTTTTCTTGGAGGGCAGCGGGAATCAAGGCAGGGTCAAAGAGCAAGTCGTCGGATTTCTTGAACGGGGACTTGTTTGCTGGGGCCATGACTGGTTATATGTGTGTGTATGTGTGAGAGTGAGAGACAGAGAGAGAGAAAGAGGAGGAACAACAGGAAGAGAGATGAGGATGGTGAAGGAGGGAAAGAGAGATGAATGTGAATGAAAGAAAAGAAGGAAGAGCAGGTCGAGGTGACCCCTCCCTTGCGGTGCGGTGCGGTGGTGCAAAAATATAGCAAGGTTTGAACCTATTGTGCGCCTGCCCACGGACACATTGTTGTTGTTTGCTGTATTTGCAGCAGTAAACAAGGGAGTGGAGCGAGCGGAGAACCTGCTGCTGCTGCTCTCTCTCTCTCTTTCTCTTTCCTCGCGCGCGCTATCTCTTTCTGTCTATCTCTCTATCTCTTGGTTGTGTCCTGATATGCTATTAATATTGGAGACCTTCTTTCCCGGCTTTCTTTCTCGATTGTCTGCCGCACCACCCCTGACCTGCATGCAGAACACAGAGTTCTCCCTACCTTCAACAGAATGAAACTCTCAACCCTTCAACGGCCCTCGAACGGTGAAAGACGCGGCTGGATTCCAATGGGCACCCTTACTCTTCCTATTCCCGCTTCCACCTTGGCCCATGGCTGCAAATGTGTCCTGAATCTGAACAGACACGTTACTTCATCCTTCTTCTTCCTTGGCACAACTTCCACCTCTTCCCTTTCCTCTTCCGATAGAGGAGATTCTTCAAACTCTTTCTCTAGTGCGTTGACCACCCATTCACCCATTTCCTCACCATCCGCTGATTTTCGTACTCTTGTTGACATCTATTAAATAGAGAATGCCCCACGGAGAACCGGTGCCTGAAGTTGCAGCAACTGGTTGTTCCAGAGACGTAGACTGTGGCGGATCGTCCCGGCCACTATCCGGAAAGGGAGGTTCTCCCGCATCAGACTTGGAGAATCGACACCACCATACCCGCCATCACCATCATCATCATCCTTATCTTTATCTACAAGAACAGAACGAAGAAAGTGAGCACACGCCTCCGAAGCAGCAAAACAATGCAGGTATCCGGGATAGGGAGAAGGAAAATGACAGGAACCAGGCTCTTGTCAACGACAATGAAAAAACAGACTCAGACCTAATCGAACATTTTCGCTGTCAAGGGTCTACTGCACATCGTCTTGGACAACATCCCCCGTCTGCAGCGAGTACACCGGTACTGCTTGATGGGCACAACAGCATCCAGGACGCTAATGACGTTGGCTCGAGCAGCAGCAATGTAACCCAAGATATACCTCCAGCTGACTCAATCCCAAAAAAGGACGACGTGGTGATCAAATCCTCCGTGAAGCAGCCCATTGACACAGAGGCGCCTTGTACCTTGCGCCACCGAAGGTCCATTCGGATAACACATGGTAACCGTGGCAGCGAAGAAAGCGTGTCATGTCACGAGGAGCCGACGCCCACATCCAGTGAGGTCTCGTTGGAGGCGCCTTCCACAGGAACTAGCGTTGGATCAGGAAGAAATATCCTGCCAGTAACTTTGGTGCAGCGGAAACCCTCGTTGAGCTCCATGCGCGACCATGTCCCCGCCAACATTAGGACTACCGACCAACCACCGACATTCAAGCTCTCGGTCGAAGAAGCTTCTCCGCCACCCTCTTCTCCAAGAAAGCACGCGTCCATCTTGGTTGAAAGGCTCTCTGCTATCGCTTCAGAGGACAACGCGCTACTCAAAGACAATGACGACGATTTTGACTGGGGAGAGGATAATGAGGAAGAGGAGCCTTTTGTGGGTCCTTTAGCCGTAATTCAGGATGATGTCTCGTTTCGGATCCACCCTTTCTTCTCCAAGGTACTCAAGAATGTTTTTATTCTTGTCGTATACTTGATTCCCAGGATGATTCTCCGTCATGTCCATTCGCACCACCACGAAACCATTGTCTTGATCGAGGATGGCAAGCCGTATGTGGCCGTCACCATTGGAAATCATATCGCCTACTATGTCATCCAGTTTCTCGTCATGGGACTCTTCAAGCTCATCCACAGATTTGGATCGGTGGCCGTCAAGATCACGCTCGAGACTCATGATGGACTCGTCCCATATGTTGCGCGATCTGTCTGGTTGATGAACTTGATCACATTCTGGGCCATCTTTATTCACTATCCATCCTGCTCGCGTGCCAAAATTTTGCTGGAGATGGTCATCCAGGAAGGAGGAGCTGCCGCTGTTGTGGCAGAAGCAGAGTCTAATAATAGTTCAGGAGGCGTCGAATTGCAGTGCCGACGATGGGTGTTTTGGTGGGTCTACCGGTTTCTATGGGGTACACAGGCAATGTTGGTGCTCTACATCGTGAAGAGATATACGATGCAGGTTCTTTCAGATCGGTTTGAGCAGGACAACTCAAAGTACGTGGAACTCAACTTTCAGGGACATGTTCTGGACGGTCTCCAAAAGATTAAGAACCCATCGAGCAAGGCCAGCGTTCCAGGATCGCACTATCCAGGAGGAGGATTGAAAAATCCGGCTGCGTGGTTAGCGAAGAGTACGTCGGGATCAGTCGTGGGCGGAGTCATTGGACCTTGCAGCGGCGCACGATCTCCAGCACTGGGTTCTGCCCGGCCTTTCTCGGCGTTTGACAGAAGACCGTCAACAGCTTCGATTGTGGCCGAAGGCGTCTCTGATGAGAATCAGAGGAGCCCGAAGAGATCTATCTGGATGCTTCTAAAGGACTCGTTCAAAAGGCGAAGAGGCAAAGAAGGGTCAGATCCAACAGAGAGCAAAGCAAATGGCTTTGGAGAAGTACTTGACGGAGAAGATGAAAAGTCTGCGAATTCCCTTTCAGGATCAATTCACGAGACCGATAGCGACCACGGCCTCTCAGAGCCTCAAGAGTTGGTTCGAATGAGTCGCAAACGCAAGTCTAGGCTTGTCAATAGCCTTCGCAACAAACCAATTGAGGTATCAGTCGGTGTCTCTTCCCCTCGTTACACCAGAGCTGTGATACCTTTCTTTGCTAACGAGTTTTCATTTTGTATGATGCCGTCTAGAATCCAAACAAGAAAGCAAAGGAGTTATGGCACAGGATCTGTCCCTCCTATCAACAACATTTGGTGCGCGCTGATTTGCAGCCTGCCTTCAAAAAGGAAATCTTTGAACGCGTTTGGAAGCTCTTTGACCCCAGCGGAGGCGAAACTATTACTCCCGCAATGTTCAAGAAAGGTATGTACCGCTTCCGTGGAAATTGTGTTGTACTCGAGTGCAAGATTTGGAGCCCTAATGGAGTTGCGCGTGTCACTTTGGGTTAATCATTGATCTCAGCCATTGTGGACCTGGTCAACCTTCGAAAGAGTTTCACTTCAACGCACAAGACATTCGAGAATGCAATGGCCAAGCTGGACATGCTGCTGGGTTTCGTTGTCTTTTTGATATCTGTCATCGCTTTCTTGATCGCTTTCGATGCCGGTGTTCAGCAGTACGCTGTTGGTGTCTCTTCGGTAAAACTCTGGTCTCAATCAAAACGTTTTGTCCCATCCAACCTTGTCCTTTCTACTAACTTTTCTACATCTTGAGGTTTGGTAGCTGTTTGTTGGCTGTGCCTTTATAACGGGATCATCTGCCAAAAACGCTTTCGACTCTATGATCTTTATCTTTGTGATGGTAAAACCAAATGGTGTAGACAAGTAAATCTCAGTGGGAGAGTCATCGCAGAAATATGATATTAACCCCCCCCCCCCCGGTGCTCCTCCTTTCTCTTATCTTGATAGCGGCGTAAGTGAAGTTAACAAGAGGATTCATCGAGGTTACTCTTGGGATTTTTTCCCCCTCTCGACTAATATACATCTTTATCCAGCTTACGACGTGGGAGACAGGATCGAGCTCCACGTAAAAAAAATGCTCTGGATTCAATGTCATCGGTTTCCGCTAATGTCCTGCTCTAACACTGCATCAAACCTTCACTAGGGATCATATTTCACCATCACAACGATCCATATCCTGACAACAGAGATGAAGCGAAATGACGGCTTGGTAAGTCCTTAGAGGTCCTCGATTCACAATTGCCTTCACCCCGAGGGCCATCAACCGATAAGTCCTCTTATCAAAAAATGCAGCAAGTACTTTCTCCCAACTACGTGTTAGGGTCGCGTCATATCCACAACCTCAGCCGTTCAGGTGCGTGACAAACAGACATATAAAGCAGGCTATTCACATTTTATTTCTTCTTGGGCTTCAACGATCGAAACATTAACAAGAGATAACCTACTCCCTCTTTTTCGACTCTATTTCAGGTGATCATATTGACAATGTTTACATGGACATACCTCTGTTCAGTTCCGCTCGCACCATTCAACGACTCAAGCAAAAGATACAAACATTTGTTGAAGGCGAGGCCAGTGCAGATTATTTCAAAATTGATGTGATTCTCAACGCGACTAACAACCACACAAAGGATGGCACCAGCAAAGCTTGCCTCCAAGCCCTCTTCAGAGTCTATCATCGCAATCGATGGGTTGACCCCGAATTCTCGCCCCGGAAACTCAAGTCCATCCTGTTTCTGCGTGCCACCGTCAGCGAGCTCGAGCTAGAAGATCTGAAGGACCTGCTTGAACTTCGGAGGTCACTTGGATACGGAATTGCGCCGCCCATAGCAGAGACTCAAAATCCAGTGCTGAATGAAGCTGGATATCCTGTAGGATTCGTAGGAACGTCTGGGAATGTGTATGATTCAACGAGCAGTCGACACCGTGTCACACAAGTAGAGGGGCCCCGTCCAGAATTTCATCCTCAAGCTGAGACTGCCGGCAGTGTCAACTTGGCGCGTGATGGTCCCGCTGTAGGTGTGTCGTTCAGTTCTGACACTTCGTTTCTGAGTCAAGGGAGCTTTCCATCCACAACCGAAAACGAAAGAGAACCCGGCAACATAGCAATGGCTCTTCCTACAGCAGCAACTCAGCGTGAATCCTTCCACAGTCAGGAAGCACGCCATGTCCTTGTCCCGGAGACGATCCAGCTCTCGACGAACGCAGCCAATTTCCAACCATATCCTAATGGTTTCCAGTTCCAGCGATGATTCTGCCAAAAAACCTTTCCCATTGCCACAAGTAAATTATTCCTTGTTTTATTCTGCTTTGCATGTCCCCAAAAGAGCTCTATGGCATGGTCCCGTTTGGGGAGTTTTGAATGGGTGCGCCTGCGGAGCTTCCTGCTTGTGCTTGGTGTCCAGCCGATGTTCCTGCGACTTCACTGCCAGGTACAGACGCTGCTGAAGCTTGCACAGGTATCGTCCCATTTCCAGCAGGTTCTTCGGTCTTGATCTCCACGCGGGTGCCATCGGGCATGATCTCCATGCGAACAACTTTTTCCTGATTCCGAAGATATTGCCAATGGTAGTATTGTCTTTCGTGCACAAAGGTGGCTGTATCCTGTTTCATTAGATGGTCTCGAAAAGATTTGTGTTGAAGCAATGATAGAAAGTGTAAGCAATGTGGGTAACTATGAAGAGAAAAGAGAGAGGAGGACAGGTCAGTCAGTGGCCGCTTTTCTTTTGCAGACGCTTCTTAAAGAAGTCATTGGTTCGTTACATGATAAACTTTGCGTATTCTGGTTTCCGGAAGTATTGGAGATAGTCCAGGTATCGAACAAACGCGTCCTGGTTAAAGTATTGTTGCTGGGCGAGATCTACATTGCATGGACATTATTGTTAGAGAAATGCATTCATGAACATTGGCACCCAAGTCTTTGGGCGCTCATTCACCGTTAGCTTGGTTCCTAAGTCAAAAAACGGAATGCGAAAGAGCGTGTTGAAAGGCCAGGGTGATGAACGGCCGGGGTGGGTAAAGAGAGGGATTGGACGTACTGTGCAGGTACCATGGGTTGGCGAGACATTGCACGAATTCGAGTTCGATCTGGAAGCGCTTGAGTTGCTCGTAGGGATCCTCTGTCTGGATGAGGTCTTCTGGTGCTGATGCTGGCGTTGATGTCTGTGAGAAGTCCATGGATTGTGCGGATGCTATTGTTGCTGTCTGGTGGTGAAGATGGTGGCGGGAACGGAGAAAGGGAGAGAAAGAAGGGAAGGGGACATGCAGCATAAGAGCGTTCGTTTGCCACCAGACAAGATTTTGGTGGCGAGACGGCGGCGTTTGGGCAGAGAAGAGAAGAGAGAAGAGCGATGGGCATGTCATTCTCTTTCTTTCCTCCTCTTTCATTCATTCATTCATCAGCCCCCTGTCCTCCCTCTCCCATTCCTTCATGACCATCCCTGTCTACTTTGAGACTGGTCCGCACCATGTTCTCTGTCAGGTAGAGAGAAACATCCTCGCATGCATACACGACGTGTTTGTGGTGACAGAAACCCCCTTCTCCAGGAACTAAAAAAGAACTTGACGTCCATAGATACCAGGTCTTGACCCCATCAAGTTTCCCTTTCCAAACGATTTCGAAGACTGTTGGGATCACCATCATGTCCGCCTGCCCTGCTCCTCTCGAACGCCTTCGACCGCTGCAGAGTCGACATGGCCAGATATCATACAGGGTTTGACCACCACCATCCACGACTCCAAAGAACTTGACAGGATCATGGCACGTTGGAACGGAGGAGGAGGAGGCTCCTCGGACTGGAACATACGCGCCCTTTCAGCTTTTCTGAATAAGCGAGCAGATACTCAGACAACAGCGACAACCTCTCCCCATTTCCATGCTCGCCCTGAAGGAAGCCACAATCCCCTATCGCTGTCCTTTCTCCTTAACCGCGAAGAGTCTCCCGAACGACCGGAGAACGATGTTGAATCGAATGATGGTAGCAAATACTCTGATAGCGAGGACGACGAGGGGCAATTTCTAAGCCAGGAAGAGAGAACACGATTCTTTGACGTGATTTTGCCGAGGATGCAGGCCCTGGCACTTAGATTGCCAGAGCTTGTCAAAAAGCCCATACCATTCCTGGACCAACAAGTCGACTCGGCCGTGACGCTTAGACAGGAGCAGGTATGTGCCTTTGTCATTTTACTGGAAGGATGTTTTGTTGCACTGCAGACAGTGCTAATCGCAGTACAATGTATAATCATCGGGTAATAGATCGCTTGTCTGCTGGCGAACGCATTTTTCTGCACGTTTCCTCAAAGAAATTCCCCGCGTGCGAACCAGTATCTAGGACTGGACAAGAAAAGAAAGGCACCAACCACGAATAGCACCCCCGAAAAGAAAAAAACCTTGGGGCAGGCCCCCAAGGACACCTATGGCAATGGCGACAAAGGCGAGAGTCGAAAGGCTGGAGATCCCTTCAGGAACACAAGTGGCCAAATGTCCTTGTTTGCGTACTTTAACAAAACTGAACCAACTGCAGCAGCCAAGCCGTCAATCCTGGACGATCATCAAGCTCAGAATGCATCTCATGAACCATTGTTGGAGCAGCCCATGGAGGTGGACCGGGAAGTGAAGGACCAAAAAAACGTGAAGAAACCTGTACTACGACTTCCTTCTATCAACTTTTCGAGTTTGTTCAGCAGTGACAACATTGAGGACCCTTGTTCAAACGTTAATGCTGCCAAACTTCGTTGCCTCGTTCATTATTTCGACCGCGTAACTTCCGAGAGTAAGTGATGATCTACATTATCAGCACTGGTATCTGATGTTTTAATGGTTCTTTTCTGATTTTTTGGAATCAATCAACTATTTCCAGTGCCTCAAGGAGTGGTGACATTTCATAGACAGGTTTTGAGGACACCCTTGACGCTGGAAACAAGTGAGCGTGTCAGCAAAAGACGATTTCGATATTCAAATGTCCGAGTAGATCCTGATAGTCCTTTGGAGGACGATGCACCTCCAGAAGCGCTTCAGCTCGACTTCGCGAACAAGGTCATCGGAGGCGGTGTTTTAAGTCGCGTAAGTCATATCTTGAGTAACACGTTAACGGGGGCTGAGTTGCGGCACTCAATCGACTCATACTTTTATATAATGGTTCAATAGGGCGCTGTCCAGGAAGAAATTCGATTCATGATATGTCCAGAGCTGATTGTATCGCGACTGTTTACAAAGACGCTTCAAAATAACGAAGCATTGTTGATTAAGGGTGCAGAGAGGTACTCCAACTACAATGGGTACGCTTCTACCTTTGAGTGGCATTCCGATCACCGAGACGCCACGCCACGGTAAGATCTCTCTCTCTCTCTCTTGAACTTCCGCTATCGCTTGCAAAGTCACTTCCCGCGCCGGATATAATTATCTTAGCCCATTTTAACATGACCTTGATATGAAAAATGTAGGGACAAGATGGGAAGAAGAAAGACAGAAATTTGTGCCATTGACGCTGTACACTTTCGATCAAACGAGGGGCGCTTGGAGCAGTTTTCATCCGAATCCGTAATGCGAGAGATCAGCAAGGCTATTGTCGGATTCCGACGATCTCCCATCACAGCGTCAGAGTGGGGACAATGTCGAGAAGAAGTACCCGCGAAACACTTGCCTCTAATTGCCACTGGTAACTGGGGCTGTGGAGCATTCGGAGGACATTTGGAACTCAAGTTCTTGATCCAATTGTTGGCTGCATCGGTCTGCGGGGCTTTCTCCGAGGAGGACAAGGACACAGCTCTGGGTCGTGATTTGGTCTACTATACCTATGGTCTTGATGACCTTGCCAAGGAAATTGTTGAATTCATGGGCCATCTCCATGCTCTCCCTACTGCACTAGAGCCAGGTAAGATGGCTTTTGCCCCACCTTTGTCAATTGCTCCAGGAGAACGCTTGATACTCACAGGCGACCTTTTTCAATAAATTCTTTTGCTTAGTCTCATTGTTGCAGTGCATCGAGTTCTACCCTATCAAGTCAGGAAGAGGTAAAAACGTTGGGCTTCGCGAATCTAGCCTACTGAACTATGTAGGCGCTGCATTTGGGTTTCCTTCAGCTCTTACTAATCCAACAATGTCAGAGCCTTCGTATTCGCCTTCCATGTACGCATCGACGGACTCTTGCCTTGAAGAAGGAGAGAGTGGTGGCGATGATTGAAAGAAAAGAAAGAAAGCAAGCGCCATGGGTTGTACATTTACATTCACTGCAAAATCAAGAAATAAAACGCAGCTGTCGAATATCTGAAGTAGCCCAACGTGGGAGAGGTGGAAGCTGAGTGGTCTATGCTTTCTGAAGGGATTTACAGAAGAAGAAACAGACATTTTATTTGTCGTGGATGTGTGGGCAGGGAAGAGGCTGGTTACTTTATTTTCAATCATGGCTGACGGGGACTTGGTTCCGGTACTCGGGACTGACCCAATACCCTATTCGACCCAGCTTCAAATTCAGCTCTGATCCAATTTTCGGCTCTGTGTCGTTTTCAGGAGCTGGAGTAGACTTGTTATTTGGAAGAAGAGCAGCCTCCAAGACATCGGCCATTGTTGTTGTTGTTGACATCGAACAGGGTGTTGGTTTGACGGGATGAAGACTCAACCATCCTATAATCTTGCCTTCAGGACTCGTTCGCATGGCCCAATGAGCGTTCACACCCCGGGTCTCAATCACACGATCTGCTCGAGCGACATGAGCCCTGGCCAAGTCTTCTGGATACGGAAACTTGAAATAGGCCGAGTTTCGAAAGACAAAATCATCCAGATTCAGAATCCGGACCATCTCTGGGATATCCGAGACCGACACTGCGCTTAGGAAATGAGGCGGGTCCTGGCTGACGAGATACGGTCCTAAACCTGTGGCCTGTTCACGATTGTATTTGGGGGGCGATGGCGGAGATGCCAACGGCTTTGAGGAAGCAGGGAGGGAAATAGACTGTCCTTGTAATTGATGCTGTTGTCGCTGTTGCCAATGTTGATGAAGGAGAGAGAGAAGAGGAAGAGAGAAACCCCTCTTTTTCATTGCGGATTCTCTCGTAAACACACGCCGTCGTCTTTTTTTAGCCCGTTTGCGGCGTTGCGTGACAGGTGACATGGCACCTACTTGGGTGGGTCGAGAGACGTGAATGCAGACATGACAGGATAGAGAAAGTATGAAGAAAAAAGGTTCTTTTTTTGCCAAGAGAGATACGTAAATGTGATAGATACAATGTGCTCCCCCTCCAGAGCATACTTGACGGAGGAGGAGGCATGATGATGAAAATGATGATGATGATGATAATGATGATAATGTTGATGATGATGATGATGATGACGACTATATCGGGTGAGGGTATTTTGTTTGTTTTACAGGTAATCTAATCCAGGGACATCCTGTCTGCGAATATCATCAGGATGGCGGGTTCCTGCAGCAGCACGCGGGCCTGAATCCGAGCTTGCATTCAAGTCGACAGATTCGAATTCTGCCAGCGTCCGCGTTCCTCGCTCCTCCATAGGGAACCCTAATTCGGTGCTGATCGATGTCAAGTCATGACTAGAGATGAATGCTAAAAAGAGTGCAGGCAAAAAGACGATATGAATATTGACATTCAATACCAGATAACAAGAGACAAAAAAATGACAAGATTCAACGACAACTTACTGCGCCATTCAGATCGCAGACTGTCGATCATAGCTCCTGCTTGCTCAGGGTCGATAGACTCGTCATCTTCCAAGGCCGTTTTCCCAGGCTCGATAATCACCACATTCTTCCTACTCCTGGCACCAGCGGGACTCGCTCCAGCGCCTCCTTCTTGTCTTTGTCCTCCCACAACACCGGCGCCCTCAGATTCTTCCGTATGAACCCGTTCATGTTTCCTGTGTGTAGACGCCGTTTGATCCGTCGAGACCGAATCCCGACTTGAATGAGCCGTCTCTAGCTCACGCGCCTCCTCGCCCTCTGTCGCAAGTTCCTGGATCCGCTGGACAGCCCGGTAGTGCTTCAGGAATCTCTGTCGAAGAATCACCTTCAACAGCACTCTTTGGACATTCATCGCGTTCACGCGTGCGTGGATCCGATCCATCTTTTGACGGTGGCGGAGCAAATCCCCGATCGAAAGGCACTGATCATCCTCAATCAGCTTGTAATGAGCCATAATGATCAGCATCTTTTGGAACGAGATTCCCATCTGGACCTCGGCAGATCCTTCGTTTCCCATCTCCTGCATCTCAAAGGTCCCTGCCCTGCGGTTCGCCGCCGCCGACGGTCCAAAACTGGGTGCCCGCCAATGCAACAGACCCTTCTTCTTGTTGGCAGAGCCCGGAATCGGCTCCATCGACATCACGGCCTCTGTGTACAAAAAGTTGTAAATCTTGCGTCGACGCTCCACCTCCTTCGCATCCAAATTGGCGATCGCGGAATTAAAAGCCGCCAGATTGTAATCCTGATGAATTTTATATGCGATATTGGGTCGATGTTCCACCCTTCTGGTTCCACTTCCGGGAGCGCCTGTGGTCAGGTCTTTTTGATATTCCTCCCGGTTCATGGTCGATCGACGGCTGGTCTCGTTCAACATCAGGATCTTTTTGGTGGTGTTGGTCGCACTGTTCTTTTCCAGATCCTTGGCCGAGAGTTTGACGGCGTTGGGTTTCACTGTCTCGAGCTTTGACTGGAGCTTCACAATCGAATGCTCCTCGTTGTAAATACGCATATCGAACACCCCCCTCAGTTTCTAGTATTAACAAAACAAAAAGGGTACAAAGGATTAATATGCTTTAAAAAATATTAACACGACCTTTTTGAAAACATGGTGCACTTACCATCAAGAACTTGGTTAAATCTTCCTCTTGAATATAACCAGTGTTCTCGTGATCTACCTCGGCCCAATGACGCTTGTATCGACGAATCTCTTCTCTTGTAATCAGCGAGAATCCTGGAGCGATTTGGTATACATACGAAAAGTTGTGCATCACTACCACAATGAACATGTTGGTAAAGATGTACATCGAAATGATGTTGAAGCTGATAAAGAGCGTGTAGGCCCAAGCCGTCGATCCACAATCAGACAAGAGATAGTTCTCGGGTTCATTCACACAGTTGGGTCGCTCGACTGCAAAGTCGTGCATCAGGTCATTCCATCCCTCTCTACGAACGTCAAAACAGTGGCAAAATAGTGCAGAGCGAATATTAGTCGTCTGGGTATGAACAGTGAGTACGGATAAGAGTCTGAATCGATACAACCCCACTTACCCAGTAGACATTCTCGCCATCATCAGCAATGATAAGCCGATATTTCTGAAGTTGACATGGTCGCCGCCGTTGGGTCCGTAGGAGGTCAGTCCAAAAATCTCGACAAACATGATACCATAAACTGCAAAGACGACGAGCCACACGCCCAACAAACTCGAGATCGATCCAATACTCGCCCTATGGGTCGCAACATCAGAAAGGAAAGGTATACACATGTTAATATACGCACCTTTTCAAACTCACACCATCCACATCCAACAGATATCCTTACGCCATGGTCATGAACAGTTGATTCAGACTGTCACTGCGTTGCACGAGTCGGAAGAGAATGGCCGTCAAGAATAGCTTTTGGGTCTGGATCAGGGGTTGCCATGAAGATCCACAGAGAAAGGCGATGGTAATCAAGATCGCACAGATCGAAACGGTACTGTTGTAGATGTTCCAGCGGTTCTTGCGGAATCCAGTCCAGCCCAAGCCTCCAATCTTGAAGACAATCTCCATCATATACACAGAAAGAATGGCCAGGAATACCCAGTTCTTCACTCCTTCCCAATCACCAGAGTCCACATGTTCAGTCGCGAGCACAATTCCGTTCGCGATCGTCACAACCGTCAGGAAGCGCGTAAACCAGCCCTTCTTGGGCGACGCCACTTTGAAAAAGAACCCTCGGATCGGGTTTGCTGGAGCCTTTGATCTGGCCTTGCTCATCTTGATACCGCCTAGCAGCTTTTTCAAATCCATCCATCGTCGTTGATTGGCCGTCATGAAGGCCGTTCCCGTTCGCTTTGTGTAGTTTTCAATCACAATAGCCACAAACAGGGCTGACACAAAGTAACCACCCGCCAGGTTGAACAGCACAAAGAAGATACCGTTGTATCGAGACGCGTCCTGGTTCGGTTGAAGTCCAAGGCCGACCACATTTCGAGCGGTGTCCATGACGCCAATCCAGCCCTCCTGCGATACAATCTCAAAGAGGATGAGGAATGACGCTCCAAAATTGTCGAAACTGTATACATGCGGATTTGCCCACACACGTGGCATCAAGACATTGGTGTCTGAACTGACAAATGTACCCGTGCAGTCGTTGATAGAGTTGATGTCGGAACTTGCGTCGTTGCATTTGAAAAACAGTCCAGAAAAGAGTCGCATGCCGTAAATCGCAAAAGGGATAATCAACGCTATCGACAACATGGTGGCGTCCAGGAGCTGGGGAAATCCTGCGACCAACACCGCATGGAAGGTTCCTTTGATGTATGCTGACTGATTGATAAGTCGGAGTGCTCGTAGAGCCTTGAGAGAGCGAAAGAATCGAGAAACGCCCTGTGAACTTGTGATGTTGGCGACAAGGGGAGCGTAGAGGGTGAGCAACACGAAAAAATCGATCTGGTTCCAGAGGGTCTTCAAGTAGGCGTCTGGTGTGAAGATGAAGCCATCGGCAATCACTCGGATAAAGAATTCGACCGTGAAAAAGGCAGGGAATACATAGTCTGAGATGCGGATGATAATCGATTGCTGATCCTCTGGGAGACTGAACTGGTGCAGCCTCCAGACCGGACTGGTTATAGCGGCAACGACCACACATGCCATGATGGCCAATGTGATGAACAGATTAAAGGGCCGACTCAGCAAAACGTTCTCCCGAGCGCCTTCATAGCGGAAACCTCGCCCGGGGGTCACAAATCGCTGAAGGAACCGTCTGAACTTGTTCTCTGGACCGAATATAAACAAGGACCGATGTTTGAATGCTTCTGGTGAGAAGAATGGTTCCTCTTTGATCCTTGTGTCCTCCATGCTTTCCCGTGCTGGGGCCTGGGCCGAATACAACTTTCTGAAATGCTCATTGTCGTCCCCTTCTTGATTTAGGGGGCCCGCCGCCTGAGGGGCATGACTGAACCCATCCAGGAGACTTGACTCTCTTCGGTGATGTTGATCAGCCTTGGGATTTGTCTTCAGGATCGGGTCCTTTTCTACGCCATGAAACAGCTCATTATCACCAAGCAAGAATTCTCGGGCGAGTCCTTTACGCATCTTGTGGATCCATCCCGTTTGGACAATATCCACGCCAATAGACTTTGGGTAAGGCTTGAGGTATTTGGTCAAGTAGAGCACATACTTTCGCTCTTCTTCCTTGGTATATCCTGACGTTGCCGCAAAATCCAGAATCTGCTGTGTGTGTTTTGCGCCTTCTGCTCCACCCTCAAAGTTCTCCATGATGATGGCAATGAGCATGTTCACCAACACGACTAGCAAAAAAAGGAGTAGGAGTAAAAGGTTAAATGATAGGACCTTCAACAACCTGCAGCGTTACCGGTATACTTACAATTGGCAAAACTGTAGAAGGCAATGATAAAAACGGTAGCAACAACAACCTGGCCCCAGGGAATTTCGGCCATGATCACATTGTATAGAATATCTGTCCAGTTTTCTCCAGAAAAGAGCTACCAAGAATACAAAAAAGTGGGTTAGAATACTTTTCATCTCTCGATATCCAACACGTTTTTATAAGGCAAGGCACATACCTGGTACATGGCCAGATAACTGACATAAAAGTCTGAAAAGTTCATGCTGGACGAAGAGGGATCAACAATTTCGCGGAAGAGAATGCCCGCCATCACGGACACCACCACAAGGAACATGGCAATGAAGAAGATCAAGTTTAGCAGACCGATCCAACTTCCAACGACTCGTTGCTATAAACCGTCAGAGAATGGCCACGATAGGTCAGTTACAACACTCCATTGTCCATCTACCAGTCATAAGTATAGACACCGCTCTCTACTTACAATAAGGGATCGAAGACGCTCGACATAGATGATGACACGGTATATCCTCACCACTTGAAACACGGTTAAGTAGACGTAGACATGGCTGTGATGGACATATGGGATTTGAATGATCAAAGTCGTGATCGCCAAGGTGAGATCTACGAGATTCTTCTTGCTGTCAAAGAACTCGCCAGCTTGGGGCAAGCAAACCAAGAAGCGAATGATAATATCAACAGCAAATGCTACAGTGAACCAAAGCTCTGCACGATCTAAAAGAATGAGAAAGATAGAATATGAGACGCCGATCCCTCGCTACATGTCAAGTTATTCCTTTTTTCCGTCTCTTCCTCTTACCGATAAGTTCCAATTTGCTTGGTGGGGAATTATAACGAGGTAGACACTGGAAGACCAGATCAGCAACAACCGCAAGAACCCAGACAAACTCTAGACTCTCAACCCAGGCCTTCCTTCTGCTGAAAATGTTGTTGCCCGTAAATGTGAAATTGTTGACACTGTCATTCAGGATGGCGTTCTTGTTGGCACTATATGATGCAAGGTTGTTATCACACCGTCAGCATCAGCATTCTTTTCTTGCGTCATACAATCTTTCTACAGTTTAACGAAACCAACCTGTCCTTGCTATCAGAAGTAAATGCTGAATTCTGTGCCGAGTCATCTCTGATCTTGGCAAACATCTCATTGATGACGGCAATAAACAGGTTCAAGATCCAAAAGTTCATCACCATGACGACCAGCACAAAGTAGATGGATGACCAGCTATACTCTGCATCCATAATATCGTACATGAGATCTGTCCACGTCTGTCCAGTCATGAGAACGTAGACCGGAACCATGGCGGAGTAAATGGCGTCGAATGAGATGGCGCCATCGAGATTCACTCCCGTATCCTAACCGTTATCAAACCAATTCTCCCTGTTAGAAAAGACGTCTCCATGCTTTGGCTGGTGGCTGGTCTCCTTGTACTACTGATCGGAGGCAACTTACCTTGCAGATATAGCCATGAGCACAAATGAGGCCTTTTGGGCTTGTGGGACTCGTTTCTCCGTCCTTTTGGATATAAGATGATTCACGCGCCGGATCCGTCAGATTGTAATATCCTCCACAGTACTGATTTTCCACAACCACTGTTTCATTCGTCGCCAACACGCAACGTCTAGAGAACGATCCTTTGAATGCCTGAACTCCAATGATGCTATTGACAGTGATAAAGATGATTGCGTGTAAGTGACGAGCGTGATATATCATTTGGTCCGCCCACAGCACACAGGCACAGGTTCAAAATACTTGCCTGAAAATGATGAAAAAAAATGCAATGAACAGAGCAATGTTGACAAGGAGGGGTGCACTCATTTTGAGAGAGTGCAGAATTGTAGCTGATCCTGCAGTGATATTCAATAAACGAAGCGTCCGCATCGCCGCGATCGTCTTGAAAAAGTACACATGCTGAACGCCCGCCATCATCAGACAAAAGTCGATCCAGTAGCAGAGAACGGCGAGAAAGTCAATGCGGTTGAATGTGTGTCGCAAAAAAGGTATTTGAGTCTTTGTCGGAGCAATGAATTGCGGTCTGTATGCAATAAGTGGGTCCATGTAGGTCGGGATGAACTGGGTCATGGTTGTGTGTCGACCCACAGCGAAATCGATAATTGTTGTGGCCCTGGTAGTCGCAGTGGTCTGCATGGGAGCTACCTGCTCCATCGGACTCATTGTCAAAGATGACGTTGCTTTGTGAGTAGGTTTGAATGTGGATGTTGGAGTTGTATGATGAGCGCGGGCCATTGTTGACGAGGGTGCAAGCATGGTTTCTCGTCTGACAGCATTGGGCGACTTGCGGAGGATGGTAGGATTGGTATCATGCAAGTTATCTGTCCTTTGCCTCTTTCCAAAGTACTTGCGGATTTTCTCTCCATCCTCTGGGAAAAATATCAGTCCAGAGACGATGATCCTTGAACCGAGTTCGAGTCTGGCAGCACAGATCCAAATCAAACAGATATTGAGAGTTAGTCCTTGTTCATGCATACACTATGTGCAAAGGTCGTCCAGAAGATAGTCTTCTTACGTGTAAAGAACAAAGACTACAAGCAGTCCATAATCGGTCCAATGTGCTCCCCAGATAGTGTCGCTCCCTTTTGGCGACGAGACCATTATGACCAGGAAGATAAGATTGAGCATGAGCAGAATAAGGAGTGACAGCTCGACCCACCTAACGTTCGAATAGAATGAGTTAGACGTATTGCCAATCAGAGAGTCATTCTTGAATACGGTAGCATAATGCTGAAGCTTGACCTACGTCTTGTTCAACAGATCATTCAGGCGCAGTCGAAGGCGATTGTCGGGGCCAAAGATGAAGAGAGAGTAGCCCTCTAGAGGCGGCTGAGTGGCTACCGGCATTGAGGGTGGCTGTGCTTCCAGAGGCACGATAGTTGACGAAGATCCTTCAAGCGTTTCTGGCTTGCCCTGTGCGTCGATAACCTGGCTCGCTCGGACCACGTCTTCATCCTCACTGTCATCATCTTCTCTCTCTGCTGCGGCGTTGGAGTATATAGAGGCGATCTCGGGCAGGGGGGACGGCAGAGGGGAAGGCACAGGAGAATTCAGCTTATTTTTAGAGGAAGATCCGGACAGGTTCATGACTCTGGTAGAGGCCCTGCCCAGAGCATCCTTTACGGACGCCAGCCGCGTGCTCGGCACCGAGGACCGCGTTGACCTTGCAGAAGAATGTATGCTGATATTGGAGGAGATGTTGTGATGAAAGCCGCGGTTACGCCGCGTGGGCGTAGTTGGGGGCTGTAGAAAGGAGCCAGCGCCACCGAGCAGATCCTCCTGCGACTGGTCAAGCGATGGCGGTGAGAAGTGGTGGGTCAGGCCTGTGCGGTCATGGACAGGACCGAGGTCAAAGTCGGAGGATGCAGACTGATCAGATTCGGTCCTGGCGAGACTAGCCCAAGCGGCAGCACCTCTGGAGTAGACGGGCGAGGGGTCATTGTCGGGATCGTCTGTGTGGTTGGAGTGCCTAAGGGACTCGTACTTTGGACGGCCTAGAGGCATGGGACAACGGCACAAGAAGCAGTTGGGGGCAGGAGGAGGAGGAAGTGAGGTGAAAGGAGAGTGGGGAGGGAAAGAAAGGAGGGAAGGAGGGAAGGAAGGTAAGAATGCGAGAAGAGAAGCGAGAGTGTGAAAGAGAGTGTGAGAGAGTGAATGAGTGAACGAATGATTGATTCAGTGATTGATTCAGGTGGAGAAAAAAAAGAAGAAAAAAAAAAGAAATAGGCATGAGAAAGGGACCCTGCTTGCAGACAACAGACACAGGACAGACACACACAAGCAGGGCCGGGCTGTGTTGTGGGCTGGTTGCGCTGGTTGGCTGGTTGGGCACAGGCACAAAAAAAGACAGACAGGGCTGTGCCTGTCTCTCTTTTCTATACCGGTAGACTACTTGTTCTCTCTTTCTCCCTGCTGGACATTGTTGTGTGTTCACCCTCTTGTTTAATTCTTTACCTTCAACCTCCGTGGCGCCAGTGGCAGAGTCCACAGCCTCGGGTTGACTGTCGGTGGTGTGGCCGTGGATGTGCATCTCTCTGTATCTGATCTGTTGCGATGTGCTGTCCGGAGTGTGCTTTTCGGTCTTTCAGTCTTCCAGTCTTCCTCCGTGTGTCTGTGCGTCAGAGTGTGAAAGAGAGAGAGAGTGTGTGTGTGTGTATATGCAGTGTGAGAGGAATGGACAAAAAGAGGAGGAGGAGGGAATGAGTGAATGAATGAATGGAAGAGAAAAAGAAAAGAAGAGGGAAGCAAGGAAGGGAACAATGTGCATGGGGCAGCACCAGCAACAGCAGCGGCAACAAGCAGCAGCAGCCAGGGCGGCAGTCTGGTTGGTACTCCAGGAACCGAAACACAATCTGCTCGCAAGGAGTCTGTGTCCAGTGCGTGGTTCCTGTGTGTGTGCAAAGATGATCGATGACAGTCTGTGTCTGTGTCTATGTGTGTGCATGTGTGTGCATGTGTGTGCCACAAACAATGTCTTGTCATGTCATGACATGCTCATTCTCACATTTCTTTTCCATCATCTTTTTCTCCTTCTCTCTCTCTCTCTCTCTCTCTCCTCTCTGTTTCAAACTGTCCTGATCCCATCCCCGCTTCTCGTTCCCCTTCTCTCAATCTCGACGTCCCATTCACTGACACAATCCTCGCATCCATTATGAGCAAGATCCCACATGGCTCGGCCCCTGTCCGTTTGCCGCGCTTCCTTCGCTCCGAATCCAACTCGTCCAAGCCGGCGTACCAGCAGCAGCTTTTTGCGCACCTGAACCAACTGGAACGCCAGCGCGCCCAGGACGCCGCCCGCGCTGATTCGCCCTTCTATGTCCTCCAGGGCACCCAGTCCACGACTCGGGACCTAAATCGATGTAGGTTTCTATCTCGTCAATCTCGTCTATCTCAGCACCAATTCTGTTTTCTTAAATGCAATTACAGCGGAAAAAAAAAAAAAAAAAAGCCGAGGGCGCCAGGCTCTTCTTGCTTTCTCTCCACATTGCATCTCGTTGCACGACCATACCACCACCACACTACGCCATCCCCCTGCTGCATGGTGGACATGTTTTTGCTTCACTCTTGGCTGGGCTGGAAATGAACAATGATAAACTCTCAAACATAAAGATGCTGACTTTTGCCCGTCTCCCTTCCTTTGATGTGAGATAGACAGCGACATTCTTCCCTATAGACATTCTCAGGTGCTTCTAGCCAACGGTCAAGGTGGACCCCAGTCCTTTATCAATGCAAACAGGATCACAACACCACAAAGTCTTCGATCCAGTCTGCCGGGCACCTTCAGGGGTTACATTGCGACCCAGGCCCCTTTACCCCATACCCAACCTCGGTTCTGGAGAATGGTCTTTGAGCAGAATGTTCATGTTATTGTTTGCCTCACCGCCGTCAGTGCAGACAGGACTCGTCGTGCTCAAAAGGCAGAGCGGTACTGGCCCCTGGCAGGACAGACAGACGAGATTGACCGAGGTCTCTTTATCAGAAACTTGGATTCGGTCGATGATCAGGCACAGGTGGCGTACAGATACTTTGAATTGTGGGACACCAGTCGGCCAGAGCTAGCAAAAAGACCCGTGTTGCTGGTCCATTATCAAGGATGGCCTGATCATGGTGTGCCGACCCAGACGAGGGAACTTCGGGACATTTTGTTGAAGATTCGCGCATGGAAAAGAGATCAACAACAGCAGCAATTGACGGTTACGGACTTTGGTCCGATGATTGTCCATTGTAGCGCTGGATGTGGGAGGACTGGAACATTTTGTGTCGTCGATACTGCGCTTTCAGTGCTAGAGCATGTTCAGTACCCTTTTCTGTCTTCAGCCTTCCACAACAACTCACATGACGCTAGCGAACAGGATGCCCTCTCTGTCAGGGACAGGTATGACTGGGAAGGAGAACGGGATATACTTTTTGAATCATTAGACTCGTTCCGGAAGGAGCGCATGCTGATGGTGCAGACTGCTGCCCAGTACAAGTTCTGCTATGAAGTAGTCCGGGATCTTTGCGAGTAGAAAGCAAAGGAGACCCAAAAAAAAGAGAGAGAAAAAAAGTCGGCTCCCTATAGAAAGGCTGAACGATAGCTTTAAAATAAACTTTGGGGCTCGTCAAGAGGCATGTGTTGAACTGTCGATCTCTCAGTGTTGAGCTGGAAGCAGGCGTCAGTCCCTTTTGCTCACCTGGGCTCGTGCGCGTTAAGAGAATTCCTATGACTTTTTGTCAATCAGCTTTTGGGAAGGACATGTTCGCATGGGGATGAGCTGTGCGTTTCTACATGTTTGCTTCCCCTGACTCCAATTGACAGGGGCTCAAAGAGCTGCTTGAGATGTTTTCTTACCAAGAATGGGCACGAAAACGTTTGCGACTGGGGGTAAAGTCAAGTGAAGATGTGACAACCATCGCTGCTCTAAAAGGTAGGGATCTTCTGCGGATATGGGATCATCCATGGGCAAGGTCGAAACGCTAATGTTGTCTTGTTGGATTACAAATTTGGATGCAATGCCATGTCAAGGACGATCTCACAAATTCACGCAGGAGAGACTGCGGAAGTTGTGCATGTGGCAGTGCTGTCCTTGCAAGAGGAACGCGGCATGGAAACTCTGTGGGTCTAATAATTCATGGGAAAGGGTTCTTGGGCAACAAACATTTTTGAACGACGGAGGACAACGCGTCTGGTCGCGCAAGATGTGGCAGTGCAAACATGGGCAAGATGTGTCTTCGTGGATAAAAATAAAGGGGTGAACACAGGACTATTTTTACAGGGTCGAGAAAAGAATTCCAGAGAATTCCAGCTGTGAGAAAAGGGACACTTCGTTGCACAAAGCAAAGAAAGAGGAAAGAGAAAGGACAGCAGGAGAGAATGAGGGGACAGAGAATCATAAAAATAGCTACTCGTGGTCGCACAATCCATCTTTGTTGAGGGCACATGGCGCAAGACGTTTTCCATTCATGCAGCGAGCAGTCTCCCTCGTTGTTTTGTTGACACAGAGATGAACACAACCAACCCAGGAAAAAGACGCCTTTTGGTATTTTTGGATTATCGCCACTCGACGCCTCCCAGCCAGGCAGGCGCTCAAGACCCACTAATTCGGCTGGGCTGAGTGGGCGGGCGGGTGTGCGGGTGGCGGGGCGGGTGGACAATGACAAACAAAGACAATGTTGTGAGCTTGTTTTGGGGTTGGGAAGCTGGCAAACATTCTAATCTCGGAGGACAATCCAGGTTCACTGTCAAATGTCCCCTTGTCCTAGAAGAAAAGATAAAAAAAAGGCCTCAAGCGTCCGAGACGAGAAACGGTCGGCCCTCATTCTAGATCTTTGTCAGGGGATCTGGATGGATGAGATCATACCTCTGTTACTATCTTTGCAATGATATGAATACTAACGGAGCTGTACTTTTTGTTCCTTGCATGGCGAACGTGTCCCATGTTCCTACTTTTGCAGCTGGTACAGTACAATACTGTTGATGGGAGACAAGAGGAAGGCAAACTCAATTGCCCCCACCTTCGTCTGACGTCTTGAAACGAGTCCATGACCGGATTGGACGTTGAGAGCGAAGCTACAACAGACTGTGTGCCGCGTTGGCAACAATAATGACTCTGACTCTTGAGGGTGCATACTGTATATACCTGTATCAACGTACTCATCTGTTGTCATTTTGCCACCGCTACCGCTGCCGCTGCGGTGCTCCCTCTTTTGATATTTTTTCTTACTCAGTCCTGTGCTACCATTGCTCTGTGGCAAATGTTACAAGGTCCAGACCCGATTATTTTTTGCTTTGTGCACTGTTCTCCACCAACATGAAATTGGGTCGACAATTGAGAGATGGACGGACTGTCTGCCCCCCCCCCCCTTCGATTTCCAACACCGCAACAAAGCGAGTGCAATTTTTGGGGAATGGACAGACACTGGTGGCCCTGAGATGCGCGAACAAGCGAGCGGGCTGGTTCGTGTCTCAGGCCAAACGCGTCGGCAGGGGGGACCAGGCAAGGAACAGCAAGGAACAGGGGAGCCAAAAAAAGAAAAAGAAAGGTGTCTTTCCCCCTCAGCCTTGAAGGACGCTTCTTTCGTCAAGGGAGAAGGAGGGGAGGAGAAAAGTGCCTCGGAAGGAACGAAGGAACACTGGATTTCCGATCGATGCGAGCGAGGGCGGAATTGAATAGGCCAGAGTATAGAGAATAAAGAGACCAAGAGAGAGAGAGAGAACAAGGAAGGAGGGACAGAAGGAGGAAAGCGTCGCACGAACATCCATCTGGCCAAAACAAAAGCTCCGTTTTAGTGCGCAAAAGTGCAAAAGCGCCAGCAGGACAGAGCGAGAGTTGCGACTGAACTGAATGGAGACAGCAAGAGAGTAGAGTAGAAAAGTCGGCTCTCATTCAATTGCTCTCTTCTTCCCCCCTGCCAGACCTTGCCTTGTCTCCTCTCCTCCTTTGTCCTCGCTCCACCACCACCATCACCACCACCACCAACACCACGTCTTCCTCAACAACAACACATCCCGCAGACTCTCAAACCCTTCGGTATAAAGCACGCGCTCGTTCTCTCTTCTCCTCTGCTCTGCTCTTGTTCTCTCTTTTTTTTTTCCTCCTCTCTTCACTTCAACTTCGACTTCGACTTCAACTTCAACTTCAACTTCAACTTGTCTCTTTCTTCTCTCTCTCTCTCTCTTTCTCTCTCTCTCTCTTCCTCGCACACGCGTTGCTCCACTTTACCTTTTACTTCGCCAAACCTTTCTCCCCTTTTTGCAAAACGTCGACCGCCTTGCTCCATCCTCTGCCCCCGGTCCCCTCTTTTCCACATCTGCTCTCTTTCTTTTCTCATTCCCAGCCTTTCCTTTCCCTCTCTTGTCTTGTCTCCTTTACTCGACATTCTCTCTTTTCTTCTCTTCAATCACTCCACCATTCCCCCCTGATTGAACGCCCTTTCCCCTGCCCTAATGGACATGCCACAACATCCGCACACACACCACTATCAGGACCCTAGCCAGGCCAAGGCTTATTTCGAGTCGTGCCTCGATACCTTTGAGCACGTTTCCTCTGCAGAATCCTCTTCCACTCCCTCCGACTCGGGCTCGTCCGCGACTTTCAGCATGGATACCCAAGAGTCCTCGAGCGCGCCTGCCTTGACCTCTGAGCAAAAACAACAGCAGAAGCACCAACAAGCTGACCATGAACACAATGGTACAAACAGCTCCGCCTCCACCTCGTCATCCACCGCAGTCGATTACGATGGCCACTATGGCGCTATCCCACCGCCCATGCCCCTGGTCTACCCGCTCCTGGCCGAAGCCTTGGAGCGAGAGGGCTTCCCGGGTCTGGCCTCCATGCTATCATTCACACAAGACCAACGTCTTCTGGAGCAATCCATGGAACACTCGTACGGTTATGGCCACGACCCTAACCACCTGAATTCTCTTCAAGACCCACAACAACAACAACAACAACAGCACCCTTCAATGCAGGATGACACATATCTGTTGGACTATGTGGTTCAGGAGCACAACATGCTGATGGCTCAGCACGGTTATTCAGCAGGGGGTGCTTCATCCTCTTCCTCTTCCTCCTCTTCCTCCTCGGCCGGCGCAGTCGGTGGCTCCTTCCACAACAGCAGCAACCCACAGGAGGACAGGTCGATGCAGAGCAACAGTAATGGCCCGGCTCTCCCTCAGGATGCCAACAATAGCTCGTTCTCGTTGATGGGTGATATGCAACCACTCGAGTTGATGCAGTACAACTCGCTCCTGTTGGATCGCCACTATTTTGATGCTCTCCCTTACTCAATGGTCGAAGCCGGTTGTGGGGCAGACTCTGCTGGAGGTGCGGGTTGGTGCGATTCCCCTCAGAGTCTTGGCCTGAGTGGTCAGGGCAATTACTTCACTGACCAGTTCTCGCAGCCCCTGCATATCCCCCAGCAACCCCACCAGTCAAATGCACAACACCAGCAACATCAGCACTATCATCATAATGGGTTCTACGATAACTCGTCCTCGGGTTCCTCCTCCAACGCTGCCTCTTCTTCCGCGGCAGCGAATTCGTCTTCTGCAGGGGCCTTCAACTTTGGAGGCTTCAACATGAACGGGTGGTCGAGTTCCCAGCTTTACCCCCAGGGCGATTACCTGTTGGAGCGAAAGCAACAGGCTGCTTCGGGTCATGGCATGCCCTCGTTGCCTGGCCACCACGCACACGTCCAGCCTCTTCTAGAGCCTGCCGAGGAAGAGGATACTGACGACGATGATGATGATGTGGAAGGATACGACCATGACGATGAAGATGTGCCTGGTTTGACCTCGTCCGACTACCAGCAACAACAACAGCCCTACGAGGATTCACGCATTCCTGGCCAGTCGCAGCCAAATCGGACAAGCCGTCGCATCTTGCAGGGTCAGCGGCAGGAGGATCATCATCAGCAACAACAACAAAAACAACAACAACATCAGCAACATCAGCAACAACAACAGCAACAGCAACATTATCACCATCAGCAGCAGCAATATCACCCATACCAATATCAGCCCTACCCGCCTGCATCCAACAAGCGGTCCAAGAGCGATCCTACTTCGGGACAAAGGCGGCCCTCTTCTGGAGCGAACGGACACTCGCGTCATAGTTCCATGTCTTCGGTGCACAGCACGACATCCATGATGCTGGAGCTTTTGCAAGCGACATCGTCGTCGACCACGTCCCCTCCCTCTTCGGCCTCGCCTTCGTCCTCGTCCATGCCCTCCCCCAAGGGCAAGGGCAACAGCCACAGCAGTAACGGCAACCGATCACAGATGGAGACGATCGAAAAGCGGATGCACCCTTGTACATTTGAGGGTTGTGACAAGTCCTTCACCCGGGCTTTCAATTTGAGATCTCATCTCAACACGCACAATGGTGAACGGCCCCACAAGTGCACAGAAGAAGGATGTGAATGGGATTTCGTGAGACGCCACGATCTGGATCGTCATATCAAATCCAAGCACATGGCCAACAAACCCTACGCTTGCAAGCAATGTACTTCTCGCTTTGGAAGAAGCGATGCCTTGCAAAGGCATCGTCGTCTTGAGAACCATATCTGAGTGTAATCTTTTTTTTTCCCCATTCATTTTGCCCAACTTTCTTTCTTTTGCCATCATCGTCTTCATCATCATCCTCATTCTTGTAGATATCTCACTCAGAAAAAAAAAAGCGAGAGCTGGGAGAACGATTCATTCATTTCACGTTTTTCTCTCTTTATTATCCCGTTGCCTCCCCCGGTCGCCGCCACCCTGCTTTGCCGCTCATCCATCATCTCTTCCTTCCCTGTAAATATATACCGCATCTATTTCCTTTCTCGTCTCCCGGAAATGAATAAACATGAAAATGAAAATGAAAACGATCTCCTCTGTGCCAATGCAAGTCGTGCCGGCGGCGAACGCCTGCACCCTCCACCGGCGGCGGGAAAAGGGATGTGCATCTCCCGCGCCCTCTTTTTTTTTTTTGGTAAAAACGTTCCCCCTTTCCCAAAAAAAAAATTTCTCCTCGGAGGGGCAAGCTCACATCACGAAATTCATCTACACTTGGGAACTGAGCCGCAGTTTTGTTTTTCAATTGAACAGCAGGGGGAGAGACAGAGAGAGAGAGGCTATTTCCACTGTGACACGAAAAGGAAGGGAAGGAGGGCCTTTCTTGGCATCAGCAGCACAAACACCCAAGTCGAACGCCGGGCATGTTTTTTTTTAATGATTGTTATGATTGTTTTTGTCTCGCGCTCGCTCTCCTTCACCCATTCACCACGGAAAGGGCCAAAAGGCAATCTGGCGAAGGAGAATAAAAATGTCCACATGGACGTCTTCAACATAAATTACGAATCCAAAAGAGTCGACCCTCAAAAGTAGAGCCTATATCACTGTATCCCTTCTTCCTGGGCTTTTCGAGCCAGAGGGAGGGGAGGAATGGGGACAGCTTTGAGACGGTCCAGGCAAGCATGCAAAAGCGACACCAGTAGCGAAGGAAAGGGCTCCAAAAGGCAAAGGAAAAAGTTTTGGAGTAGAACAGCTCAATGGTGGCAAAAACCTAATTCCTCAAGTGTGACGACGATCATCTGCATTGCCGAAAGTCTCTACAGAACTCGATCGAAAAAAAAAAAACATCACCGCTACCGATGCACCACCAACAACAGAAACTGCGCAAGGTAGAAGGTCATGGATGGATACCCATCCATTATGGCACTCTTCCGATTGATCCGTCTCCTCGATTTCTTGGAGGGGTGTAAGTGAGTAGTGGTCATTATTTTATTTTATCAAAAAAAAAAACTATCTGCTTGGCAGCT
This sequence comes from Entomortierella parvispora, assembly GCA_963573315.1. Classification (NCBI taxonomy): domain Eukaryota; kingdom Fungi; phylum Mortierellomycota; class Mortierellomycetes; order Mortierellales; family Mortierellaceae; genus Entomortierella; species Entomortierella parvispora. The sequence continues at coordinate 30,972 of CAUYJH010000044.1, forward strand.
TTGCACAGAAATCTGGCTTTGCAGTGCGTTCCAGGAAACAAAAAAACAGGGTAAAGACAAAGGAAAAGAGAGAAAATGGAATATCATAGAGATGCATCGTTTGGTTACTTGTGTGTGGGTGGTAATGGGTGATCATGAGAGGGGGGAGAGGGAAGAATGAGGGCTGTTCATGGCATTCTGAGTGTTGTTCGCCCTTAATCCTCAATCAAACTGACGAGTTCCTTTGTATACTTTGCGATATCAAAGCTGGCACTGGCCATCTTTTGCTTCACGGCCTTGGCCTCTGGGTCCGCTCCATGGGCCATATCTGGCTCAGCCTCCACCTGCTCCTTCATCTCGATCAGCAAGTCCAGCGAGTTCTCCAAGTCCTCCAACACCATCTCACCCTGCGATCTCAACTCGGCCGCCTGGGGCGAGGACACGGCGTCGGGCGTCAACAATGTCAAACGAGTGGCTCGGATCACCTGGTCAACAACCTTGGTAATCTTGTCCGAGGCATCCAAAATCTCGTCCGCATCCGAGGAAGTCCTCAAAGATCCAATCAGCTTTTGGATCGAGGACACGATAACACCTGTTTGGGTTTCGAGATAGATCTATTTCAACAAGAACAAAAGAAGATGTGAGCCAAATAGAGCCATTTTAGGGTCGCATGGGTGCCACGCCCCGGAGTCCCATGAGTAATACAAAAACAAGGTTACACTTTGGGATAAAATCTTACCTTAAGCTGAGATGCCTCCATGGGCTCGTTACTGTTTCCAAAATCCATAGAATCTTGATGGCCGTGCTGTGTGGAGCCCTTGGCATCCTCACCGTGGTGATGGTCGCGATCCATGTGATTATCCTCATGGTAAGGGTGGCCACTGTTGCCATTCGCATTCGCGTTGCCGTGACCATTGCTGCCGCTGGCCTTGCTGCCGCCGCTGCTGTGCTTGGGAACGTTTACGATATCCATGACGATTGCCTCCAATTGATCTGCTGCAGACTCTAGCTCTGTCAATGTCCTATCGAATTCATCTTCATCCTCGTTAAACGCGTTGGAGTGGACCTTGGCGGCCGTCATCAACTGTGTCAATCCCGAAGAAAGCTCTTGCTTCAAATCTGCAAAACCATCGTCATTTGGCATGTCGTGTTCGTAGTCTTCGACGTCTTCAGTGACAGCTTTGCAGGCAATCACAACAGACTTCATGCCCAACAGGACAGAAGAGGAAGAATCCGATCTAGTTGAAACAACTCAAATATCAACATGGCATCCGGATGTGAGCAAAAACAAAATATCAAATGACAATGGATCATTCGTACCTTCCAGCAGACAAGAGATCGTCGATGGCATTTCGGAATGTAGTCAAGCTATCCTGGTGGATGACAGAGTCGGGGTTGACGAGGGTGCTGTCGCGAACCTGCTGGCGACCTTGGTTCCATTCTTCGTCCTCCTCCTGCTCCAACTTGCTTCGGTGATCGCTCTCATGTCCATGGTCGTGATCAGAGTGCTGAGCCTGGTGGTGTCCATTTACGGATTGTTGCTGGCCGCTCAATGTGTGAAGTCCGTTGGCAGCAGAGCTGGTAGGAGCGGCTACTGGTGCCACAGGGGCGGGGGCATTCTCATGGGATGGTACAGATCGGGCGGCAAGAGCGCTGTTCTCCTCCTGGACTCTCTTGTGGTTATGAGCAGCGTCCTCAAGGTCACTCTTGAGGTCACTGTTTTCATCCTCCAGTTGCTTGATACGATTGTAAGCCAACTGAAGCTCCTCTTCGGCGTCCAAGTGATTCTGCTTAATGGTTTTAATCTCCATCACAAGAGATTTTACCTCCTGGTTCACCATGTCGACAGTCTGTGCGAATCGAGACAGTCATCATATGTTAGATATTGGTGGCAAACTCACTCGGAACTGTCGGCATTTTACTGTAGAGTCTTACCTCGAGTTGAGCATGATAATCGTTCAGGACCTTGTTATAATCCACTTGCAATTTTGACAGGCGGGTGGATTGTTCATTGTACAACTCCGTCTGCTTGGTCAATTGACGCTCCACCTGTGAGAGGCGTGATCCCTCTGGTCGGTTCACAGCATCGCCCACCTCACTCTCCAAGTGTTGAAGTCGTTTGCAAAGGGCAGCAATGCGGGCTTCGTATTCCTGTTTTGATGAATCTGATGTCTATGTGGACGCAAGTAACAGGGTGTCGAGGGTCAGCAGGAATTATAAAGTCTAGCCTCAAACCGCAAAATATACAGGCATTGACTTACAGAGTTGGTCTCGATCCCGAGGCCGCTCAGGGATCCTTTGGTTTCGTTATCAGATCCCTTATTAGGGAGTCGAATAAGTTCATTATCCTTCTTGTCATGAACTGAGGAGACATTGCCTATGGTATCCACGTTGTCTTTGACAATGTTTCCAAGGTCCGCCATCAGACTGTCCAAGCTGGCAAAATTCATGTTGCCATCCAAGGCAGTAGGGGTAGCCTGCTGTTGTTGAGATGGTTGCTGATTACCAGGGGCGCGGTAGTATGTCTCTTCTTCGACGTTAGAGCTGTCCTGGATAGTGAAGGTCGCCATGTTGGGCACCACATTGGACTGTTGAACTACTGGTGTCGTGGGCTCACGATCCTGACGATCCTGACGATCGCGCTCCTGATAACCTGACGATGCTGGTGGCGGTGCCTGTGACAGAAATTCCTTCTCCTCCAAAGCTTTGAGCTATTTCAAGCGGGAAAAAAGTGTCAGCCGGTCGATGCACGGTGCTGGTAATCATTCAAGGTTTCAACTGTCAGGCAGAAAGACTCACCGGAAACATTTCCATGAGGGTGGGAAACTGACGCTCCAACTGCACATAAACATCACTGGCAAGATCCTTGAAGCGATTCTGAGGAAGTGTAGCCAGTTTTTGACGAGCCTGGTTCCGCTTGGGGTGATAATCGTCCCTGACAGCCAAGAAAGGCACTAATATTCCAATCCAAAAGGCATAACAAATTAAATGATGAGGAACGAAGCTCTCGAACTTTTTTTTTTGCTTCTCAGACTCTCGGCATGCATGCATCACGCTCCTTGTGTCTAAGAGCAATGCTCAACAGAAGACTGTCGAATGGATGGATGGGGGCAAAAACACGAAGGCAGATTCTTCTTCTGCTCAACTCATGCTCTTCCTCCCAACAAGTCTTGCCCAGTGCACAAACGAAGCCGTTTTTTTTCTGTCGACTCTTTTTTACCTTGTACGGTATCTGTCCTGCGCTTCAGTTCATCATAAACATCTGTCGAAAGGTCCTGAAGCTGGTTCTGCAAGAGTCTTGACAATTTTTCTCTGGCAGCAATGCGCTGTTCGCTCACACCATGTTTTTCTATTTAAAAAAGACCCAAGGTTGGAAAAAAAAGAAATATTAATAAACGGTAGTGTTTTTTGGACCCCCTGTTGGACTCGATTGATCAGACATGGACAGAGCCATACAGACACAGGTACAGAACACCACCCATTACACTCATGAGCAAAAAAAAAGTGCGGAGACATAGTTGAAACGCTCCAGGTGCGCCTCAGCATGTCGCCACCTCCTGTTTGATCCGAGATCCGTTTCTTTCGAGGTTCGAGAGAGAGAGAAAAGAAGTGCCGGTTTACCTTTCAGAATATGGGCCAGGAGATAGGACTGAAGGGCCTCATAATGTCTCGCAGCAATTTCCATTACATTGCCAGCAGAGTTGGTAGCGGGCGAAGAGGGGTTGGATCGCTGCTGCTGTTGTTGTTGAGACCCTTGTCCTGGCTTGGTGTTGATATGCATGCTAGGACTGATGGGCGACGTGGGTTGAGGCGAGTTCGAGCGGTTATTAGCGGAGAGCGACGAAGGAGAAGTGGCCGAGGCCGAGGGATGAAATGGTCTCTGAGGAGCATATCCCTGCTGTTGTTGCTGCTGCTGCTGCTGTTGCTGCTGTTGTTGTTGGTTGCCTCCCTGCTGGAGATAAGGGGACTGCTGCGGCTGCCACTGAGAGCTGGGCTGCTTTCGAATCTCCTGGTGTTCGCCTCTGTTCATGATGAGGATCCTGGACGGGTCAGGAGGAGGAGGAGGGGGTGAAATGTGGGGGAGGATGGGATTGCGGCGTTGTCCAGATGCAAAAGATGATCAAGCAGAGAGACAGAGACACGAGTCGGATCCGGATGGAGCGGGAGGAGGGAGAAGAGGATGAGAGAGAGAAGAAGGAAGGGATGCAAAAAGAGGAAGGAGAGGATCGAATCGGCAGTTGGTTCAAGCGTGCGTGTGTGTGAGCGTGTGTGTGTGTGCGTGCAAGAGAGCGCCGGGGTCTTGCGAGGCGAGAGGTCAAAGGGGGAGTGTGATGTGGCGGTATGGCGGATATGGCGGATATGGCGGATATGGCGGGTCGATTGACTGATTTGACGAATACAAATGAACAATGAACTCTATTCCGCACGCTCATCAATCAAGCAATCACAGCCCGCTGCTGGCTGGCAACGAACGAACACCCCGGCAAGCAACAACACCCACATGGACTTGTCTCTTTCTATCTGTCTGTCTGTCCGTCTGCTGTCCTGCTCTGCTGTCTTGCTCTGCTGCTGCTGCTGCTGCTGAGGTGTGGGATCGAGGCATTGGTTGACTAGTCCATCATCATGAGCCTCTCTCGTCTCTCTTCTCTCTCATCTCCCTTCTCTCTCGTCTCACCCTACATCCACACTCACACGATCAAATGCATGGGCCACAGTGGCTGCTATCTTTGAAAGACCACTAGTGTGTTCTCTATCTATATCTATGAAAATCTGTCCTCCTTCATATCTCCTCGTTCACATCACTGTCACTGCCCTCATTATCTTGGCCAACTTGATCCGCCTGCGAGACTGAGAGTGTCGTCGTTGTCGTGGTGAAGTCGCTCTCTGGTCCGACGCTGCCGTTCTGTTTATTCTTGCCGAGTCGAGGCTCTTTCCGGATCGGAATTTTGATCCCTTGCTTGGCAAAGCACCTTGACAAGGCCGTTGATTCTACATCAAAAACAAACACACAGTTAAAACGTGTTCAGACATTGGTACCACCTCCACATCCTTGTTTGTCGTTTCCACAATCCTGTTTGCACTCTACTGTACCTGTCATTCCCGGGAATTTTTTTGCAGAGTAGATCGTAAAAGGTTCCGAAAACGTGGTGGCTGTAATTATAGAAGGGGGGTCGTCGGGTCTACATTGTTTGAGATGGAACAAAAAGTGGGGCAGTATGTAAGACGGCAGAGATAGGGACGCCTTCAATTGATTCATTCCTCACTCCCTTCCCACCAGCAGTATCCATACTTACGCGGGTGGAAGTGCAAAAGAAAACCTCAAGGTGAAGGTGCCTTCGCTGCGGACACTCAGGTCCTGAAAGACAAAATAGACACCGAGCTCGTTCTCCAGGTTTGACAGCAAGTTTCCAGAGGCAACAGTGAAACCAGTGAGGTTACGGATGACCATCTGATTCTGTGAAGCCAAGGTCATGACTGAAATGCGCCCAGCTGCCTCGCTGGCGAGCACAGATGATCCACTGAACACCGATCCTTGCGATGGATTAGCGACAAGCGTACAAGGAGTTGAACGATCTGCAGAGTAGATGTCTGCCATGACCATGTAGAAGTTGACATCCATCTGACTATACATTTACCAGGAAAGAGCAAAAACGTGTCAAGCTTTTCAGTACAGTTGCAATACCATACACATACCCGTCCATAACATAACATCACCGGTGTGGCTCTCTGTGCTGTCATGGAGTCTGTCTCATCTTTGATTTCACCACCACACAACATGTCTTTTGGACACAACAGATCTGTTGATCCCCAGCTGGCCAGTGCACCTCGACCGATGAATCTTTCCTAGAGCACACACATACCTCACATCTGCCAGGGACCCATCCGCATTCTTGACTATCAGTTTTAATATTGGAGGCGGATCCATGGGTCTCCGATCCTATGCGACAAGTTGCGACGATTGGGGGTGGAAACAGACACAGAGTGGCGCAGAGGATCAAGGGCAATTTACGTGTAAGTGGGTAGAAATAATGGACATCGAGGAGACGACGGAGCTTTCTAATGCTTGATCTATCTGTCTCATTCTCTGGACAAATTATACCTTTTCGCCAAATCCACACATCCTAGCGTGGATGGGGTTTTGCACCATTTGGAGCTCATACGTCCTGTTAGAAGTTGATCGGGGCATGGTATCAGCATGTGATAAAGGAACGATGGAAAGCAATAGAATGGCGATAAAGGTTGGGAAAGCAGAAAAGAAAGAAAACGTTTGGTTCAAGTGGGGCCGTCAGTTTATATCTTCTGTCTGGGGCCAGAGACGACGTGGGTCATTGTCCGCTGCGGGGCAATGGGCAATCAGAGTCCCCATAGCAAGTAAGAACGGAGTCCGATAGACGACAGTGACATCTCTAGTCGGTACCAGGCACTCCCGCAGTGATTACGATTAGCTAGAACGTCTTCACTACCGTATTCAAGGGACAAGGGATGCCTCCGTTGTTTGTTATTCAGTCCAAAGCTCCATTCCTCCACAGAACAGTAAAAGGAGCTGACTTTGTCCTGTCCCACGCACTTGCGTCAAAAATTGAGATATACTACACACCACCCAAATGAAACGTCCAAGCACCCACTCACTGTCTTGTTTCGCGTACCTGATCATCATTTTCTCTACGGCAGGACCCCTGCAACTCCGGATGGATGTCGATCTAAAAAATGTCCGAGATGTTGATATCGTAGTTGTGGCGACGCGTTTGGTGGCTGAGGATAGAGATAGAGGGTAAAGATGAGCGCTCAGGATTGACCACAACAAATGGGGAAAAGGAACCCCGAGAATGATGACAGGATGGATGGAGCCCTGCTCCAACGCAGGCGCAACGGTTTTCTGTGAACTGGGGCCCTTTTCTCTCTCTACGTACTAATTCTATCAAAGATGAATAGAATGAAATGAATAGACTAGTACTCCCGCCACCTTCACGTTGGCCTGTGTCCCGAGGGGTTGGCGATAGAAGTGCAGAACACCTTTGGAGGCAAGCGACTCGTTGAACAGCGTTGCCGTTGACAAGTCTACGATTCATTGATACAAGACCCATCCGTAGGAGCATGAATGTCATGTCCATGAAAAGGAATTACTTGCTGCTGCATGCTGGAGTTGCATGGAGCGATTCAGGGTGAATGCTGTACCTGACAAGCCTGCAACTCCCGTTCGAAGAATTGCAGAAATACGAGTTTTTGCAAGGGTGTAACGTTCGGAGGGAGGGAGGACGTGCGCGCATACAGAATTAATGAAGTCTGCTAAAAGTGGTCTTCGAAATGGATGAATGGACGGAATGAATGCGAATGGAGAGGACAGTCAGAGAGGAAGAAGGGGGTGAAAAAGGTGGGGACGCCGCGACCTTTTGGCAAACAACATTGGCTGGCTGGCATTTACTTGTTTTAACAAACCTCACCTCCGCTGATATCACTGTCAATTGATGCATCAGGGGTTGGACGTGAGGAGAGCAACGTCTCACCCACAGACCTTGTTGCTTCCGTACCTTTCCCAGGGATGATCTATTTACTTCACCCAAGGCCAACGCAACCATTAAACTTCTATCAAATAACCGATAGGCTACATCCCTGTCCCAGAGATGTTGAACCTCCAGGCGTTGAAGGAAACCAAGGTACATCCATGGCCACTAGAAAATCATCAGGACCCGGATCCCCCCCTCTTTTTTTTTTTTTTTTTTTTTTGCACAACAATGCATTCCAAAAGAGCCCCAAACAACCGAACTCAGGTCGTTCTCTTTCTTTTATTTCTCTTTGCTGCATCGGAGAATTGACAAATGTGGCTCGTGTCTGTCCAAAGATTTGTCTCAAGGGCGTTGGGTGGTGCGTGAGTGTTTTTGTGGGAAAGAACTCAGATGCACAATTGACACACCGCGAAAACGCGTCTGGCGTGTGCTGCTTCGTGTTCCTCGATCAAGGGTCAACTAAACACCGAGTCGCTGATCCGAACAGGTACTTCTTCTTTAGCTTTAGCTTGAGTGGGGGGCATAGTTTGCATCTCATTACACGGCTTTCAGAAGGTTCTCTTTGTACCTATAGCTACATTCATCGGAGACACGGTATTTCCGTCTTGCCACCATGATCAAGAGCGTTTCTTCCCCACGCACAAGGACCACGAAGACTTGATGAGAACAAGAGGTCAGCCTTGCCACGCGTCCTTGAAAACAATCGCGCTGCACTTTATTGTAGATCTCCTAGCTTTATCTTCATTTGTAGTCCTTCAAGAGAATGTTCTTGGGGTGGGGTGTGGTGTTGATGAAAGAGTATTCAGACGCCCAAGGGTTTCTAGACTTGCCAGCGGTATAGAGATTGACCTCGGTCCAGAAAGGACGAAGACCTTTGCTCTCCAACAACTCCCACCACTCCAAGAAACTGTCAAAGCTATCCTTTCTGCCGTCGATGTGAAGCTCAAGCTGCAATTGAGAGAAAGGCAAGACTTCAAAATCTTTCATCATGGCATTGAAGGTAGCGTATTCGGATCCCTCAATATCCACTTTGAGGATATCAATCCAGTCATGTCCATTCTCTTCCATCACAGTTCTCAAGGTCTTCCATTGATATCCCTTTCTGTCAACATAGTCCTTGTCACCCACAAAGTAAGGGCGGAAATAAGCACCTGGGCGACCGCGGGTTTCTGTGGAACAATAGGAGGCGTTTCGAGAGCAAAAGTGGCAAAATAGTTAATTAAAAGCGCATCTTTCTTTTTAGTTCACCCATCGATTCCACTACCAGTACCGGTACGGTACGGCGGTAATAAAAACGCAACAGCCCATATATGATGAACTGGTACATACCTGGTCCCAACTTTCTCACAGAGGCATCGTAGGCAAAGATTTCGCACTCAGTCCTGTCGAGCATCTCGCCCTCGAATCTTGTCTCATCGTTCACTCCAAAGGAATACAGCACGCACTTTGAACGAGGTTTCTCCTCGTAAAGACTCAATCCACAAACCCATTTGCCACCATCCGACAGAGGTCCCACTCGTTGGATATCGTGAGGACAAGTGAAGCTGGCGGGGAAGTACCACCACCAGAACATGTGCTTAAAAGGGTTGAAGTTTCTGTTTGGAAGAGAATGAGGTTGAACAAAAAGAGAGAGAGAGTGAGAGAGTGCGTGAGATGGATGAAGAGGAGGCTCACGAGGGTTACTCTCAGAGATTGACTCGCCCCACAGTGGCCTGTTGTTCTGTTCAACTGCTCTTGTGGTGTTGCGCCAAGGGGGCGATGATGAGAGTGTGACGAAAATCGACCTGTTGTATCTTACGATTTGCCATAGTTCTCCTCCAAAAGCCATGTCTTGCGCTTGCTAACGATTCGCTGGTAATACGCCTCGGCCTGCGCGAGGATTACACTGGTTGTTCGAGCTGGGCGACCATCATAGACCTCGCTTCTGTCAACGCCATTGCTAACTCGAGGAATATCGATGTACAATGGCTCCTCTTCTTTTGAGAATAAAGTCAAGCCCAGGTCGTAGTTGAGGGTGAGGAAGAAGATGGAGAGACAGGTAATCAGCAGGAGACCTGCAGAGACGGCCTTGGACGCCATTATGGATCGAATGGTAGCCATACTTGAGCGCCAACTGATTTGGATCTTGTTGGGTGGAGGGGTCGAACAGAGAGGAAGAAGTCGTGGACGGGGGCTGGAAGAGATTTAAGAAAGAGAGAAAAGAAGAGAAAATGCGAGTCGTCTGGGTAAATCGTTTATCTCATTTAAGGTTTTCTTCGTTTCGAGTGCTCACACTGGTGAACCGTTGCAGCTATGGGGGTGGAGGCCAATCACGACCAATAACTATTTCCCCCCCAGGGCGAGGGGGGGGGGAAACAGGCAAGGAAGCGTGGCAGGTTCTGGTCCAACAGGCGGAGCAAGTGAGGCAATAATCAAGTCGTGGGAATGGCATATGACATCTGTGTGTGTGGGACCCGTGCTTCACGCTCTCTACTCCTTCAGTCGCGACAGGCCGGGGAAACGAGCATTTCCCAAAGTCAAAGAGAAGGAAACGCCAAGTTCAGGCGCGTCCAAAAAAAAAAAAAGTCGGGCTATTCACGTGACCAAGTGTGACTGCTGCTTCGGTGTTTTGTTTTCTTTTTTTTTTTTACTGTCACCATATCTACCAGCCTCGTCATTGCTGACAATTCACTTGTTGAATCCATGGTCCCCCGCCTCTCTACATCACCTTCTCCTCAACATGCCACCCATCGCTAAATTCAACACTTTGGAGAGAGAGCGGACGTTCCAGAACCCCTCGGACAAGTCCTTCCAGACGCCCGCTCTGCAGGAAATGGTGGCTCCTCACATTGAGGCCTTCAATGCCCTGATGGAGTTTGGCGTCGGCAAGAAGACCGGTCTGCTTGACCTGGCTTTGCAGGATATCGGATCCAAATCTGTCTTTGACAAGCACGGCGGTGGCCTCGGCAACAAGCTGTCTTGTACGTCTCCCCGCCCTCTCGGCCACACTTTTGTCCCTTTGTCATCAACCACGGAAACACGCTGATCTGTCGACTGACCTCTTCTGTCTCTCTTGTGCTCGTTATGATAGTCTGGGTAGACGAGCTTACTTTGAGCAAACCTACGTTGTCTGACAAGGAACGCAACTCTACCACTCGCCAGATCTACCCCACCGAGGTATTTACCCTGATTCAGCTGAACGCAATGCTTGGAACAAACATTCAAAACAAAAAAGGAGAAAGGGCTGACCACCTGGACGTTGAAACCATAGGCTAGAGAGAGACTGAACTCTTACAAGGGCAAACTGCAGGCAAAGCTCGCCTGGAGAGTGAATGATGGCCCTGTTGTTGTAGAGACTCGTGATTTGGGACAGGTGCCCATCATGATCCGTTCGAACCGCTGCAATTTGGAAGGCGCATATCCCAAGGAGCTGATCAAGCATCACGAAGAATCTGAAGAGTTTGGAGGATATTTCTTGGTGAACGGTATCGAGAAATTGATCCGTCTTCTGATTGTCCCCAGACGTAACCATGTCATCGCCTTGATCCGTTCCAGCTTCACCAACCGTGGACCCACGTACTCCTCTTACGGTACCGCCATTCGTTGCACCCGACCTGATCAGACCTCCCAGACCAACACTGTCCACTATCTTAATGATGGTGGCAGCATGCTGCGTTTTGCCTGGAGAAAACAGGAATACTTGGTTCCCACCATGTTGATTTTGAAGGTAATGGACTGTCTTATTCAATTGCAGCGAAAGAAGGCGGAACTGTCATTAACAATATCTGCTTTAATGTATCATAGGCATTGATCGATACCTCAGACAAGGAAATTTTTGATAGTGTCATGTTGGGCGACTTGCAGAACACATTCTTGACTGACCGTGTGGAGCTGATGCTCCGCAGTTTCAAGACCTATAACCTTCACACCCGCAAACAGTGCCTTGCTTACTTGGGTGAGAAGTTCAGAGTTGTTATGAACTTCCCTGAGGACTACACGGATGTTGAAGTCGGTGAGGGTATCTTGAGCAAGATCGTTCTTGTGCACTTGAAGAACAACAGAGACAAGTTCAACTTGCTGATGTAAGTGTGGATCTGATGGTGCTGGATTATGTCAGTATTGGGTATTAGTTCAAGGACGAATACTTATACCCGTCTATTTTGATTTGATTCAGCTTCATGATCCGCAAGGTTTATGCATTGGTTGCTGGCGAGTGCTCGCCAGATAACCCAGATTCCCCTCAGCATCAGGAAGTTTTGTTGGGAGGACATTTGTATGGATCTATTATCAAGGAGAAGATTGAGGATTGGCTGAACGGTATCAAGGCTCAGATCACACAGGATGTCCGTCGCAAGGTCGCTGGTGTTGATTTCCTCAACAGTAAGTTGGAGTGTCGATTCACAGCCCCATGTGTACAAAGGAGGCCAACCGACTGACGAATATTCACTTTTTGAATAGACCAATACTTCACAAAGACTCTTTTGAAGACGAGCGGACTTCAGGATATTGGACAAAAGATGTCGTACTTCCTTGCCACCGGAAACCTGGTCTCCAACACTGGTTTGGATTTGCAGCAGGCCACTGGTTACACCATCGTTGCTGAGAAACTGAACTTTTACCGTTTCCTGGCCCATTTCCGTTGTATCCATCGTGGTTCTTTCTTCGCCGAATTGAAGACGACCACTGTTCGTAAATTGCTTCCAGAGGCTTGGGGATTCCTCTGCCCCGTCCACACACCCGATGGTTCTCCTTGTGGTCTTCTGAACCATTTGTCACATACCTGCAAAGTCATCACTCAGCCTGCTGATGTCTCCCGACTTCCAAACATCTTGGCCTCCCTCGGAGTTTCCCAGACACTCGTCCCCGCTCGTGGACAGAAGACGGTTGTTGTGCAGCTTGACGGTCGTATTGTCGGATACTGCTCTTCAGACGAAGCAAAGAAGGTTGCTGATGCTCTTCGCCACTACAAGGTCTCTGGCGCTCATCATGGAGCTATCCCTCTGGATGTTGAGTTGGGTTACGTTCCCATTTCTCAGGGTGGTCAATACCCTGGTCTCTACATCTTCTCTACGCCTGCCCGTATGATGCGTCCTGTGCGTTACCTCGCCAATGGCAAGACAGATATGGTCGGTTCGTTTGAGCAAGTTTACATGGAGATTGCTTGCATGGACGATGAGATCCGCCCTGGTGAGAGCACCCATCAGGAGCTTGCCCCCACCAGCATGTTGAGTATCATTGCCAACTTGACGCCCTTCTCCGACTTCAACCAGTCTCCCCGTAACATGTACCAGTGTCAGATGGGTAAGCAGGCCATGGGAACGCCCGCCACTGCAATCAAGTACCGTACCGACAACAAAATGTACCGTCTCCAGACTGGACAGACCCCCATTGTCCGTCCTGCTCTCCACGCCACGTACGGAATGGATGGTTTCCCCAACGGAATGAACGCTGTGGTCGCTGTTATCTCCTACACCGGTTACGATATGGAGGATGCCATGATCTTGAACAAGTCCTCGCACGAGCGTGGATTCGGATATGGTACTATTTACAAGTCTGAGATTGTTGACTTGGGAGACCTGAGGATTCGTGGCGAGCCTGTTCTTCACCATTTTGGAATGGGTCTGGATGCTCCTCGTTCCTGGAGAGAGAAGCTGGACAAGGACGGATTGCCTTGCATTGGTGTGACTCTTAAGGAAGGCGACCCCATCTGTGCCTATATTGACGACACGACCGGAAAGACTATGGTCAAGAAGTACAAGGGCATGGAAGATGGTATTGTTGACGAGGTTCGTCTTTTGGGCTCGGACAATGGTGACTCTGAGCTTCAAAAGATCCACATTAAGCTTCGTATTACCCGTTCTCCCATTATCGGAGACAAGTTCTCATCCCGTCACGGACAGAAGGGTGTCTGTTCTCAAAAGTGGCCCTCAGTCGACATGCCTTTCTCAGAGTCTGGAATCCAGCCCGATGTTATTATCAACCCTCACGCTTTCCCATCTCGTATGACCATCGGAATGTTTGTCGAGTCTTTGGCAGGAAAGAGTGGTGCTTTGCACGGTATGGCCCAGGATGCTACTCCTTTCACCTTTAACGAGACCTTCACCGCTGCGGATTACTTTGGAGACCAGCTCAAGGCTGCCGGATACAACTACCACGGAAATGAGCCCATGTACAGTGGTATTACAGGCGAGGAATTCAAGGTCGACATTTACCTCGGAGTAAGTAGATCAACGAACTGTACCGCTTTGCAAGAATTTTGTCTTGATTGTGCAAAAAGCAAGACCATTAATCGCCCTTTTGTTTCTTGAATGGTTTCCCCATGTAGGTCGTCTACTACCAGCGTCTTCGTCACATGGTTGCTGACAAGTACCAGGTGCGTACAACCGGACCAGTCCACAACCTGACGATGCAGCCTGTCAAGGGTCGTAAGCGTGCTGGTGGTATTCGTTTCGGAGAGATGGAGCGTGATTCACTGCTTGCCCACGGAGTTTCATACCTGTTGCAGGATCGTCTGATGAACTGCTCGGATTACTCGATCTGCAACATTTGCACAAAGTGCGGCAGTATCACTTCACCCATCTCGACCCACGCGACCTCATCACTATCAAACGTGCGCGAGATTGAGTGCCGAGCCTGCCAGACGAGTACAGGCATCGACCAGGTTGCGATCCCCTACGTCTTTAGATACCTGGCGACAGAATTGATGAGCATGGGTATCAAGGTCACCCTCAAGACTCAACCATAGACGATTTTCTTTTCATTTTCCTTTTACCATTATTTCCGCACACACACCATCGTGAATGAAAACCATTGCATATTTGTACCCTTTAAACCGTCCTGTGCTTGTGCTCGGAGAAACAACAAAAAAAATGGCTGTTTGTGGAAAGAGGCGGTCCACAAGGACAGAGAACACGGAGAATGCGTGTGAGTTCCCAAGGGCTAATTGAACAAAATGAAAAAAAAAAAAAAAAAAAGGAACCCAACACGCCTGTGAGCTGAGTCACAACAGGAAGAGGTTCAAGAGCCAGGAAGGACGGACGGAGAATGCGGAGACGAGAGGGAAGGATCAGCGGCTTCTCTCGGGGCGCAGAATGGATTCCGCCAGGAGTCGATGCATCCATCTCTCTTTGCATCTATCCCTCCCTCGCCCCCTCTCCTTCGATCCATCCGTCCATCCCCATCTACCGCATCCCTCACCGCCTTCCTCTTCCTCCCCCACCGTCCACCGTCCAGCCCACCGCAGCGCGCCATGTTCATAGTCCGCCAAGGGACTTTTTGCAGCCGTACCCCAGCCCTGTCCGCCTTCTTGTCCTCCTCTCGTCCCCCTCTGCCTTTGCTCGCACGCTCATTCCGCTCGACGCCACCACAGTCGCTGCATCGCTCGCCCGCTGTCCGTGACACGTGCGCCCCATCCACAACCAACCCCTACCTTCCCCCTGCATCCCTCTTCCCTCTCTCTTCCTCTGCATCCTCGACAGCCCGACCTCGACTTCCAGTCCGGACAGCATCCCCTCGACCTGCAAGTCTTGCCCGCAATCTCTCGGCCCTGCCCCATTCTCGACTGATCAGGCACCTCTCTACATTCTCCCCTTCACTCAGAGAACAGGTTCAGACCATAGACCCCAATCCTCACCTCGACAATCGTATCAAGATATTTGCTGCGCCAATGCCTCGCTCTTACGCAGTATGTTTAGCCTTGCACCGGCTCAGCTATGATGTTGTTGCTTCTCCAAAGTCCAGTGGATCGCAAGTTTGAACGCGTATTTTGCTCACTCAACTCACTCCCCCATGATTTCGCAATTAGGATGCCGTTGACAAACTCAACGGCCTTCAGACCAACTTTGCTGTGCTGGACGCCGTGCGCAAATCAGGAGGAAGCTCAAACAAGAATGCCTTGGGAGAGATGATTGATTTCGTTGTCAGGAGCGGATACCACGTAAGGGCCAACCGGTGCCATGGACTTTTTTTATTTTATTTTATCCCCTGGAGGACATGGAAAAATCTGACTCATTCGAGAACAAATTCTGTCGTCATCTTGCTCCTCTTTTTCTTTTTAGCCTGAAGACTTTGACGACTTGAACCTGATCCATGTCACTGGCACCAAGGGCAAAGGCTCTACCTGTGCCTTGACAGAGTCTATTCTTCGCTCATACGAGGGCAAGAGAAAACTGAAGACTGGTAACACTGAACACGAGGAAATCAAGGGGAGAGGGGGGAGGAGGAAGAGGGTCATGTATTTTAAAAAAGATATTCTCCTGAAAATGTGAGATCCCTCAACTGAACCTCGTCATGTTTGATATTCTTAGGTCTCTACACTTCGCCTCATCTCATGGAAGTCAGGGAACGGATTCGGATCAACGGAGCGCCTATTAGCAAAGAGCTCTTTGCAAAGTACTTTTTCGAGGTCTGGGACCGTCTTGATTCCACAGGAGTAAGCCCTTTTTTTTGAAGTCGCGACAGGCATCTCTCGATTGCGTGACCGATGCATGGGAATATTTTTTATTTTGATCTGTGTGCTTAACTCTATTTTTTTTTTTTTTTTGTTCTCAAAAGGACAAGTCCAAGCCAGGTTACTTTAGATACTTGACCGTGTTGGCTTTCCATGTGTTCAAGCAGGAAAAAGTTGATGTTGGCATTCTGGAGGTCGGTGTCGGTGGAGCCTATGATTCCACCAACATTATCAAGACCCCCGTGGTCTGTGGCGTCGCCGCTCTGGGCATTGATCACGTCTCTGTTCTTGGATCCACCTTGGGTGAAATTGCATGGAACAAAGGAGGAATCTTCAAGAACAACGTGCCCGCGTTCACTTCACCACAGCCAATTGAGGGTCTCGACGTCCTGAACAGTAGAGCAAAGGAGCTTGGTGTACGTAATTCAATTGATCCGTTCGCTATTATTCTCATTTTTCGAGATAACTTATCAGACTTTGTGTGACCTTTGTAGGCGTCACTCCAAGTCGTTCGAGGATTTGCAGAGGAGGAGATCAAACACGTCAAGATTGGACTCGCAGGA
>CAUYJH010000045.1:0-33099 GCA_963573315.1 Entomortierella parvispora
GACGAGAGCTCAGCACTTGTGCTTGTTACTGACCACGCGGTTTGAAGAACGCGCGCTAGCCTGGGCTGTGCTGCAGTGCTACAAGAGACTACAGGATAGACATGCAAGGGGGCGTTAGTGACTGAAGTACACAAACGAAGGCCTAGGAAGTAGGGCGCAAGGGATTTTTTTTGTTTGGCTGGATTTCATATATTTTAGTTCAGCTCAGAGCATACCTTAAAAAAAAACACGAGCCGTGCTCTTGTGTCTGAGTTGCACGCGAGTGCTGGGCTTGGTTGGACAACCCTTGGAGCCATGGCAGAGATGGATCATGACTGAAATGGAAATGTGCATGTGAAATGTCAGTGGGAATGTAGGGTGGGTGTGGGGAGGAGGGGAGGTGGTGAGAGAGAAAAAAAAGAAAACAAAAAATCAGCGCGCGCATTTTTGTATCTGCAGCGGAGAGGTCTGGTCCCGTGTAAACGGTCTGAACGGTCTAACCCTGTGTAAACGGTCGAACACCGTGTAAACAACGGTCCAGCTACATGGCCAGATAGCCCTTTTCCCTTCTTTTCCATGCACACTCGGTCCGGTGGCTTGAACGCAATTACGAAGGTGGACCTTGTCCTAGGGTCCGCAAGAGAGGTTCATTCCTACAAGTGGCACGCGTACCAACATTGTCTTTGAAGTTCTCGGAGAGGGAGGAGGCACCGTGGAGAATGGAGAATCAGATGGCACTGGCTGCATCCCACCATAGCTCGGGGGGGGGGGGTTTTGTTCTCATGCCTCCGTCTACCTGTCAGATCCTGAAAACTGGAAGGAGGAAGACGTCTCCTCAGTGAAGATATCTGTCGTGTTGGATCCGATCATCGGATCCTGGACCCTGGATCCATAAAGGTTGCGGTGGAGGGTCCATCTCTCTTTTTAATGACCGATCCTTCTCGGGAAAAGAAAAAGAAGCAGACGTGCTCGGTCTTGATATGTTCTGGAGAGTGGTCAGGAGCACAAAAGGAGGCGGGCATCTCCCTTCTCCCTGCGTGGATCTGTTGATCTAGGATCTAGGATGGCATCCAGGACGGTGGCGACAAAAGATCCTTGTCCTCTCCATTGCACTCAGAGCACTCGAGTCTCTGCTGCACCCAAAGATCAGCGATGGTGATCGGTACTCTCTCCTGGATCTCTGGCGCTCCCCCCGAGGACAAAAGTCGACAAGTCTTGGGGCGACTGCAACCAACACATCCTCCCCGTCACCAAGCAGCCATGTAGCCGGCACCCCCATCTCGCGTCAAAGCCATACCGCACTCGCCTAGTATTTTCCAACCTACTGTACTTCTCAACCTTCTTCTCAACCTATATATCTACTTCTCAGCCTACTTCTCAACCTAGTGAACGTTTCATTCAATTTGGTGGGGACCTGATGACCTTTGTTTTCTTGATCAACTATTACTTCAAGAGATTCATGTTGTCATTGTTGACGAACACTGCTCGGTTCCTCTCATCAGGAATATTGAAAAGAGTTGACATTTCTTTTTTTATTTATTGTACAGTGATCGCGCGTTTACTTCTTAGTCTGTGGTCACTCAAAGGAACAAGATCGATGATGGGTCTCTGTATTAAAATCACGAAGAGAACAGAAAGATGGCATCCATTCAAAGGTACAAGGACAATACGGTCCCAGGGGCCATGGGTTCGATCTCGAAGAGAAGAGCGGCACCGCATCACGTTGGAAGTGACCGTTCCCCGCCAAGCGATGGAGAGGAGAAGTGAGCAACAGTCAACGACAAAAAAAATAGAGAACTCTTGACAAAGTACCTCACCAAAGGCCGAGATCACCCCTCATACACAAATCCAGCCTATCAAAATAGCTAAAAGTACACACCAGTATGCAGAGGAGGACATGATGAAGGACTCCTAGAGTCGATCGATCCTCACACGACATCTGGCTTGATGCGCACTCTTCTTCGCCTATGATATGGAAGGTATAGGGTAGAGTTTGGATCTCGGAAAAGGGCTTCAGAGGACTGTAATGATCAGAGAGAGACTCTAGTCGGCCTGCGTTGACAATGCTCCTCTCGTTCACGAGGATGGGGTGGGTGAGGACACGGTGCGGGGTTTGGTTCCTAAGAAGTGGCAAGACTATGTAAATGGTCAGTGGACGCTATCAAGACGCGGTTGCACCTCTATTGCAATTAACCTAGCCAGGGGCTTCCCACCAGCCGCAGAGGTGTTTCTCAGAGTGGCCCCCCCATCTCCCCCACACCCCGCACCCGCAACCCAAGCCCATCCCTCCACTCTCACCCCCTTCTGCTATTGTCCACCTGTAGGTGGGGGCCCCAACCATCTTCGTGAATGGAGGTAGCCGCGGAGGAGGAGTTTTCTGGGCCAGGATGGCGCTTACCCCCCCCCCCCCTCTCCTCTCCCTCTTGTCCTCTCTTTGCATCCAACGCCCTCACCCAGCCCACACCCCCTTCTGCAATTATGCACCTGTAGGTGGGGCCCCAACCATCTTCCGATAATGGAGACAGCCGCGGAGGAGGTGTTTCTGGGTCAGGATGGTGCTTAACCCCCCCCCTCTCCCTCTCCCTCTTGTCCTCTCTTCGCCACCTAAAGTCTTCATTGAAATTCACACAAGCGCCATAGACGCCTTGTCTTGGAGCGCTTAGCCCACTGCCATTACCTTGTTTGAGCTCAAAGGGGTGGACGACCTGAATGGAATGTGATCCTTGCGGAAGACTTGGTTCCTAAGAAGTGGAAAGACTGTGTAAATGGTCAGCGGACGCTACCAAGACGCGTGTAAACCCACTTTGTACAGATGTCTCTCAGAGGTCGGCCCCAGCCTCACTCACTCCCTTCGACTTTATCCACGGAGGGGGCCAGATCACTACATAACAGTGCCAGCCGAAGAAGGTTGAGGACAGCCAGCCCACCGCCACTATTCATCATTGAAACTTCACACAGGCACCAAAGGACGCCCTGCCCTGAAGCGCTGAGGCCACTGCCATTACCTTGTCTTTGTCCAGGAGCCGACGGTATGGATGGAATATGGATATGGATATGGTCCATGTGTCCAGTGCTTGGTCCTGTGCATCCACTTGGCCCCGAAGAAATAATAGTAATAGCCGTACCATGGATGGAGGTAGCACCGATGAGATGGCTAGGATGGGAGAGGAGAAAGCTGTCCTCTTCTTGGGCTTTGGATGGCGGATGGCGCGTACTTTGACTCCCTTCGATGGATGGATGGACGGATGGATGGACGACGCGTTCTTGTTTACTTGAAGCGGGACTGCTTTTTGTGTTGACTGGTGGCAAGCCAGCCGCAGCAGAAAAGCTGGCAGGCAGGGGAGGCGTTCTTGGTGGGCGGTCACCACTGAAAGCGTGCAAAGATGCAAGGGTGCAAGGACCGAGCATGCTCCAAAGAGCCGGGGTTGCTGTGGAGTCTCTGAAAGCGAGCCTCTGAAAGCAGCGGATGTTGTTGAAAGGCCGGTGGCCTCTGGCGGAGTTGAAGGTAGCCAGTTGAGAGGCGCTACCCTCGGTCTCTTTGTAGGGAAGAGACGTTCTTGAAGGACAGCGGGCGGCAGAGGACAGAGCTTTCTTTTGGAGAGCGAAGCGCGTCACCAGAGAGGCAGATGGAGCTGGTATTTTTCAGGAACTGGGTCTCTTGAGACCTGGCTTATGCTTCTCTGGGCCCGAGACGAGAGCTCAGCACTTGTGCTTGTTACTGACCACGCGGTTTGAAGAACGCGCGCTAGCCTGGGCTGTGCTGCAGTGCTACAAGAGACTACAGGATAGACATGCAAGGGGGCGTTAGTGACTGAAGTACACAAACGAAGGCCTAGGAAGTAGGGCGCAAGGGATTTTTTTGTTTGGCTGGATTTCATATATTTTAGTTCAGCTCAGAGCATACCTTAAAAAAAACACGAGCCGTGCTCTTGTGTCTGAGTTGCACGCGAGTGCTGGGCTTGGTTGGACAACCCTTGGAGCCATGGCAGAGATGGATCATGACTGAAATGGAAATGTGCATGTGAAATGTCAGTGGGAATGTAGGGTGGGTGTGGGGAGGAGGGGAGGTGGTGAGAGAGAAAAAAAAGAAAACAAAAAATCAGCGCGCGCATTTTTGTATCTGCAGCGGAGAGGTCTGGTCCCGTGTAAACGGTCTGAACGGTCTAACCCTGTGTAAACGGTCGAACACCGTGTAAACAACGGTCCAGCTACATGGCCAGATAGCCCTTTTCCCTTCTTTTCCATGCACACTCGGTCCGGTGGCTTGAACGCAATTACGAAGGTGGACCTTGTCCTAGGGTCCGCAAGAGAGGTTCATTCCTACAAGTGGCACGCGTACCAACATTGTCTTTGAAGTTCTCGGAGAGGGAGGAGGCACCGTGGAGAATGGAGAATCAGATGGCACTGGCTGCATCCCACCATAGCTCGGGGGGGGGGGTTTTGTTCTCATGCCTCCGTCTACCTGTCAGATCCTGAAAACTGGAAGGAGGAAGACGTCTCCTCAGTGAAGATATCTGTCGTGTTGGATCCGATCATCGGATCCTGGACCCTGGATCCATAAAGGTTGCGGTGGAGGGTCCATCTCTCTTTTTAATGACCGATCCTTCTCGGGAAAAGAAAAAGAAGCAGACGTGCTCGGTCTTGATATGTTCTGGAGAGTGGTCAGGAGCACAAAAGGAGGCGGGCATCTCCCTTCTTCCCTGCGTGGATCTGTTGATCTAGGATCTAGGATGGCATCCAGGACGGTGGCGACAAAAGATCCTGTCCTCTCCATTGCACTCAGAGCACTCGAGTCTCTGCTGCACCCAAAGATCAGCGATGGTGATCGGTACTCTCTCCTGGATCTCTGGCGCTCCCCCCGAGGACAAAAGTCGACAAGTCTTGGGGCGACTGCAACCAACACATCCTCCCCGTCACCAAGCAGCCATGTAGCCGGCACCCCCATCTCGCGTCAAAGCCATACCGCACTCGCCTAGTATTTTCCAACCTACTGTACTTCTCAACCTTCTTCTCAACCTATATATCTACTTCTCAGCCTACTTCTCAACCTAGTGAACGTTTCATTCAATTTGGTGGGGACCTGATGACCTTTGTTTTCTTGATCAACTATTACTTCAAGAGATTCATGTTGTCATTGTTGACGAACACTGCTCGGTTCCTCTCATCAGGAATATTGAAAAGAGTTGACATTTCTTTTTTTATTTATTGTACAGTGATCGCGCGTTTACTTCTTAGTCTGTGGTCACTCAAAGGAACAAGATCGATGATGGGTCTCTGTATTAAAATCACGAAGAGAACAGAAAGATGGCATCCATTCAAAGGTACAAGGACAATACGGTCCCAGGGGCCATGGGTTCGATCTCGAAGAGAAGAGCGGCACCGCATCACGTTGGAAGTGACCGTTCCCCGCCAAGCGATGGAGAGGAGAAGTGAGCAACAGTCAACGACAAAAAAATAGAGAACTCTTGACAAAGTACCTCACCAAAGGCCGAGATCACCCCTCATACACAAATCCAGCCTATCAAAATAGCTAAAAGTACACACCAGTATGCAGAGGAGGACATGATGAAGGACTCCTAGAGTCGATCGATCCTCACACGACATCTGGCTTGATGCGCACTCTTCTTCGCCTATGATATGGAAGGTATAGGGTAGAGTTTGGATCTCGGAAAAGGGCTTCAGAGGACTGTAATGATCAGAGAGAGACTCTAGTCGGCCTGCGTTGACAATGCTCCTCTCGTTCACGAGGATGGGGTGGGTGAGGACACGGTGCGGGGTTTGGTTCCTAAGAAGTGGCAAGACTATGTAAATGGTCAGTGGACGCTATCAAGACGCGGTTGCACCTCTATTGCAATTAACCTAGCCAGGGGCTTCCCACCAGCCGCAGAGGTGTTTCTCAGAGTGGCCCCCCCATCTCCCCCACACCCCGCACCCGCACCCAAGCCCATCCCTCCACTCTCACCCCCTTCTGCTATTGTCCACCTGTAGGTGGGGCCCCAACCATCTTCCGTGAATGGAGGTAGCCGCGGAGGAGGAGTTTTCTGGGCCAGGATGGCGCTTACCCCCCCCCCCCCCTCTCCCTCTCCCTCTTGTCCTCTCTTTGCATCCAACGCCCTCACCCAGCCCACACCCCCTTCTGCAATTATGCACCTGTAGGTGGGGCCCCAACCATCTTCCGATAATGGAGACAGCCGCGGAGGAGGTGTTTCTGGGTCAGGATGGTGCTTAACCCCCCCCCTCTCCCTCTCCCTCTTGTCCTCTCTTCGCCACCTAAAGTCTTCATTGAAATTCACACAAGCGCCATAGACGCCTTGTCTTGGAGCGCTTAGCCCACTGCCATTACCTTGTTTGAGCTCAAAGGGGTGGACGACCTGAATGGAATGTGATCCTTGCGGAAGACTTGGTTCCTAAGAAGTGGAAAGACTGTGTAAATGGTCAGCGGACGCTACCAAGACGCGTGTAAACCCACTTTGTACAGATGTCTCTCAGAGGTCGGCCCCAGCCTCACTCACTCCCTTCGACTTTATCCACGGAGGGGGCCAGATCACTACATAACAGTGCCAGCCGAAGAAGGTTGAGGACAGCCAGCCCACCGCCACTATTCATCATTGAAACTTCACACAGGCACCAAAGGACGCCCTGCCCTGAAGCGCTGAGGCCACTGCCATTACCTTGTCTTTGTCCAGGAGCCGACGGTATGGATGGAATATGGATATGGATATGGTCCATGTGTCCAGTGCTTGGTCCTGTGCATCCACTTGGCCCCGAAGAAATAATAGTAATAGCCGTACCATGGATGGAGGTAGCACCGATGAGATGGCTAGGATGGGAGAGGAGAAAGCTGTCCTCTTCTTGGGCTTTGGATGGCGGATGGCGCGTACTTTGACTCCCTTCGATGGATGGATGGACGGATGGATGGACGACGCGTTCTTGTTTACTTGAAGCGGGACTGCTTTTTGTGTTGACTGGTGGCAAGCCAGCCGCAGCAGAAAAGCTGGCAGGCAGGGGAGGCGTTCTTGGTGGGCGGTCACCACTGAAAGCGTGCAAAGATGCAAGGGTGCAAGGACCGAGCATGCTCCAAAGAGCCGGGGTTGCTGTGGAGTCTCTGAAAGCGAGCCTCTGAAAGCAGCGGATGTTGTTGAAAGGCCGGTGGCCTCTGGCGGAGTTGAAGGTAGCCAGTTGAGAGGCGCTACCCTCGGTCTCTTTGTAGGGAAGAGACGTTCTTGAAGGACAGCGGGCGGCAGAGGACAGAGCTTTCTTTTGGAGAGCGAAGCGCGTCACCAGAGAGGCAGATGGAGCTGGTATTTTTCAGGAACTGGGTCTCTTGAGACCTGGCTTATGCTTCTCTGGGCCCGAGACGAGAGCTCAGCACTTGTGCTTGTTACTGACCACGCGGTTTGAAGAACGCGCGCTAGCCTGGGCTGTGCTGCAGTGCTACAAGAGACTACAGGATAGACATGCAAGGGGGCGTTAGTGACTGAAGTACACAAACGAAGGCCTAGGAAGTAGGGCGCAAGGGATTTTTTTGTTTGGCTGGATTTCATATATTTTAGTTCAGCTCAGAGCATACCTTAAAAAAAACACGAGCCGTGCTCTTGTGTCTGAGTTGCACGCGAGTGCTGGGCTTGGTTGGACAACCCTTGGAGCCATGGCAGAGATGGATCATGACTGAAATGGAAATGTGCATGTGAAATGTCAGTGGGAATGTAGGGTGGGTGTGGGGAGGAGGGGAGGTGGTGAGAGAGAAAAAAAAGAAAACAAAAAATCAGCGCGCGCATTTTTGTATCTGCAGCGGAGAGGTCTGGTCCCGTGTAAACGGTCTGAACGGTCTAACCCTGTGTAAACGGTCGAACACCGTGTAAACAACGGTCCAGCTACATGGCCAGATAGCCCTTTTCCCTTCTTTTCCATGCACACTCGGTCCGGTGGCTTGAACGCAATTACGAAGGTGGACCTTGTCCTAGGGTCCGCAAGAGAGGTTCATTCCTACAAGTGGCACGCGTACCAACATTGTCTTTGAAGTTCTCGGAGAGGGAGGAGGCACCGTGGAGAATGGAGAATCAGATGGCACTGGCTGCATCCCACCATAGCTCGGGGGGGGGGGTTTTGTTCTCATGCCTCCGTCTACCTGTCAGATCCTGAAAACTGGAAGGAGGAAGACGTCTCCTCAGTGAAGATATCTGTCGTGTTGGATCCGATCATCGGATCCTGGACCCTGGATCCATAAAGGTTGCGGTGGAGGGTCCATCTCTCTTTTTAATGACCGATCCTTCTCGGGAAAAGAAAAAGAAGCAGACGTGCTCGGTCTTGATATGTTCTGGAGAGTGGTCAGGAGCACAAAAGGAGGCGGGCATCTCCCTTCTTCCCTGCGTGGATCTGTTGATCTAGGATCTAGGATGGCATCCAGGACGGTGGCGACAAAAGATCCTGTCCTCTCCATTGCACTCAGAGCACTCGAGTCTCTGCTGCACCCAAAGATCAGCGATGGTGATCGGTACTCTCTCCTGGATCTCTGGCGCTCCCCCCGAGGACAAAAGTCGACAAGTCTTGGGGCGACTGCAACCAACACATCCTCCCCGTCACCAAGCAGCCATGTAGCCGGCACCCCCATCTCGCGTCAAAGCCATACCGCACTCGCCTAGTATTTTCCAACCTACTGTACTTCTCAACCTTCTTCTCAACCTATATATCTACTTCTCAGCCTACTTCTCAACCTAGTGAACGTTTCATTCAATTTGGTGGGGACCTGATGACCTTTGTTTTCTTGATCAACTATTACTTCAAGAGATTCATGTTGTCATTGTTGACGAACACTGCTCGGTTCCTCTCATCAGGAATATTGAAAAGAGTTGACATTTCTTTTTTTATTTATTGTACAGTGATCGCGCGTTTACTTCTTAGTCTGTGGTCACTCAAAGGAACAAGATCGATGATGGGTCTCTGTATTAAAATCACGAAGAGAACAGAAAGATGGCATCCATTCAAAGGTACAAGGACAATACGGTCCCAGGGGCCATGGGTTCGATCTCGAAGAGAAGAGCGGCACCGCATCACGTTGGAAGTGACCGTTCCCCGCCAAGCGATGGAGAGGAGAAGTGAGCAACAGTCAACGACAAAAAAATAGAGAACTCTTGACAAAGTACCTCACCAAAGGCCGAGATCACCCCTCATACACAAATCCAGCCTATCAAAATAGCTAAAAGTACACACCAGTATGCAGAGGAGGACATGATGAAGGACTCCTAGAGTCGATCGATCCTCACACGACATCTGGCTTGATGCGCACTCTTCTTCGCCTATGATATGGAAGGTATAGGGTAGAGTTTGGATCTCGGAAAAGGGCTTCAGAGGACTGTAATGATCAGAGAGAGACTCTAGTCGGCCTGCGTTGACAATGCTCCTCTCGTTCACGAGGATGGGGTGGGTGAGGACACGGTGCGGGGTTTGGTTCCTAAGAAGTGGCAAGACTATGTAAATGGTCAGTGGACGCTATCAAGACGCGGTTGCACCTCTATTGCAATTAACCTAGCCAGGGGCTTCCCACCAGCCGCAGAGGTGTTTCTCAGAGTGGCCCCCCCATCTCCCCCACACCCCGCACCCGCACCCAAGCCCATCCCTCCACTCTCACCCCCTTCTGCTATTGTCCACCTGTAGGTGGGGCCCCAACCATCTTCCGTGAATGGAGGTAGCCGCGGAGGAGGAGTTTTCTGGGCCAGGATGGCGCTTACCCCCCCCCCCCCCTCTCCCTCTCCCTCTTGTCCTCTCTTTGCATCCAACGCCCTCACCCAGCCCACACCCCCTTCTGCAATTATGCACCTGTAGGTGGGGCCCCAACCATCTTCCGATAATGGAGACAGCCGCGGAGGAGGTGTTTCTGGGTCAGGATGGTGCTTAACCCCCCCCCTCTCCCTCTCCCTCTTGTCCTCTCTTCGCCACCTAAAGTCTTCATTGAAATTCACACAAGCGCCATAGACGCCTTGTCTTGGAGCGCTTAGCCCACTGCCATTACCTTGTTTGAGCTCAAAGGGGTGGACGACCTGAATGGAATGTGATCCTTGCGGAAGACTTGGTTCCTAAGAAGTGGAAAGACTGTGTAAATGGTCAGCGGACGCTACCAAGACGCGTGTAAACCCACTTTGTACAGATGTCTCTCAGAGGTCGGCCCCAGCCTCACTCACTCCCTTCGACTTTATCCACGGAGGGGGCCAGATCACTACATAACAGTGCCAGCCGAAGAAGGTTGAGGACAGCCAGCCCACCGCCACTATTCATCATTGAAACTTCACACAGGCACCAAAGGACGCCCTGCCCTGAAGCGCTGAGGCCACTGCCATTACCTTGTCTTTGTCCAGGAGCCGACGGTATGGATGGAATATGGATATGGATATGGTCCATGTGTCCAGTGCTTGGTCCTGTGCATCCACTTGGCCCCGAAGAAATAATAGTAATAGCCGTACCATGGATGGAGGTAGCACCGATGAGATGGCTAGGATGGGAGAGGAGAAAGCTGTCCTCTTCTTGGGCTTTGGATGGCGGATGGCGCGTACTTTGACTCCCTTCGATGGATGGATGGACGGATGGATGGACGACGCGTTCTTGTTTACTTGAAGCGGGACTGCTTTTTGTGTTGACTGGTGGCAAGCCAGCCGCAGCAGAAAAGCTGGCAGGCAGGGGAGGCGTTCTTGGTGGGCGGTCACCACTGAAAGCGTGCAAAGATGCAAGGGTGCAAGGACCGAGCATGCTCCAAAGAGCCGGGGTTGCTGTGGAGTCTCTGAAAGCGAGCCTCTGAAAGCAGCGGATGTTGTTGAAAGGCCGGTGGCCTCTGGCGGAGTTGAAGGTAGCCAGTTGAGAGGCGCTACCCTCGGTCTCTTTGTAGGGAAGAGACGTTCTTGAAGGACAGCGGGCGGCAGAGGACAGAGCTTTCTTTTGGAGAGCGAAGCGCGTCACCAGAGAGGCAGATGGAGCTGGTATTTTTCAGGAACTGGGTCTCTTGAGACCTGGCTTATGCTTCTCTGGGCCCGAGACGAGAGCTCAGCACTTGTGCTTGTTACTGACCACGCGGTTTGAAGAACGCGCGCTAGCCTGGGCTGTGCTGCAGTGCTACAAGAGACTACAGGATAGACATGCAAGGGGGCGTTAGTGACTGAAGTACACAAACGAAGGCCTAGGAAGTAGGGCGCAAGGGATTTTTTTGTTTGGCTGGATTTCATATATTTTAGTTCAGCTCAGAGCATACCTTAAAAAAAACACGAGCCGTGCTCTTGTGTCTGAGTTGCACGCGAGTGCTGGGCTTGGTTGGACAACCCTTGGAGCCATGGCAGAGATGGATCATGACTGAAATGGAAATGTGCATGTGAAATGTCAGTGGGAATGTAGGGTGGGTGTGGGGAGGAGGGGAGGTGGTGAGAGAGAAAAAAAAGAAAACAAAAAATCAGCGCGCGCATTTTTGTATCTGCAGCGGAGAGGTCTGGTCCCGTGTAAACGGTCTGAACGGTCTAACCCTGTGTAAACGGTCGAACACCGTGTAAACAACGGTCCAGCTACATGGCCAGATAGCCCTTTTCCCTTCTTTTCCATGCACACTCGGTCCGGTGGCTTGAACGCAATTACGAAGGTGGACCTTGTCCTAGGGTCCGCAAGAGAGGTTCATTCCTACAAGTGGCACGCGTACCAACATTGTCTTTGAAGTTCTCGGAGAGGGAGGAGGCACCGTGGAGAATGGAGAATCAGATGGCACTGGCTGCATCCCACCATAGCTCGGGGGGGGGGGTTTTGTTCTCATGCCTCCGTCTACCTGTCAGATCCTGAAAACTGGAAGGAGGAAGACGTCTCCTCAGTGAAGATATCTGTCGTGTTGGATCCGATCATCGGATCCTGGACCCTGGATCCATAAAGGTTGCGGTGGAGGGTCCATCTCTCTTTTTAATGACCGATCCTTCTCGGGAAAAGAAAAAGAAGCAGACGTGCTCGGTCTTGATATGTTCTGGAGAGTGGTCAGGAGCACAAAAGGAGGCGGGCATCTCCCTTCTTCCCTGCGTGGATCTGTTGATCTAGGATCTAGGATGGCATCCAGGACGGTGGCGACAAAAGATCCTGTCCTCTCCATTGCACTCAGAGCACTCGAGTCTCTGCTGCACCCAAAGATCAGCGATGGTGATCGGTACTCTCTCCTGGATCTCTGGCGCTCCCCCCGAGGACAAAAGTCGACAAGTCTTGGGGCGACTGCAACCAACACATCCTCCCCGTCACCAAGCAGCCATGTAGCCGGCACCCCCATCTCGCGTCAAAGCCATACCGCACTCGCCTAGTATTTTCCAACCTACTGTACTTCTCAACCTTCTTCTCAACCTATATATCTACTTCTCAGCCTACTTCTCAACCTAGTGAACGTTTCATTCAATTTGGTGGGGACCTGATGACCTTTGTTTTCTTGATCAACTATTACTTCAAGAGATTCATGTTGTCATTGTTGACGAACACTGCTCGGTTCCTCTCATCAGGAATATTGAAAAGAGTTGACATTTCTTTTTTTATTTATTGTACAGTGATCGCGCGTTTACTTCTTAGTCTGTGGTCACTCAAAGGAACAAGATCGATGATGGGTCTCTGTATTAAAATCACGAAGAGAACAGAAAGATGGCATCCATTCAAAGGTACAAGGACAATACGGTCCCAGGGGCCATGGGTTCGATCTCGAAGAGAAGAGCGGCACCGCATCACGTTGGAAGTGACCGTTCCCCGCCAAGCGATGGAGAGGAGAAGTGAGCAACAGTCAACGACAAAAAAATAGAGAACTCTTGACAAAGTACCTCACCAAAGGCCGAGATCACCCCTCATACACAAATCCAGCCTATCAAAATAGCTAAAAGTACACACCAGTATGCAGAGGAGGACATGATGAAGGACTCCTAGAGTCGATCGATCCTCACACGACATCTGGCTTGATGCGCACTCTTCTTCGCCTATGATATGGAAGGTATAGGGTAGAGTTTGGATCTCGGAAAAGGGCTTCAGAGGACTGTAATGATCAGAGAGAGACTCTAGTCGGCCTGCGTTGACAATGCTCCTCTCGTTCACGAGGATGGGGTGGGTGAGGACACGGTGCGGGGTTTGGTTCCTAAGAAGTGGCAAGACTATGTAAATGGTCAGTGGACGCTATCAAGACGCGGTTGCACCTCTATTGCAATTAACCTAGCCAGGGGCTTCCCACCAGCCGCAGAGGTGTTTCTCAGAGTGGCCCCCCCATCTCCCCCACACACCCCGCACCCGCACCCAAGCCCATCCCTCCACTCTCACCCCCTTCTGCTATTGTCCACCTGTAGGTGGGGCCCCAACCATCTTCCGTGAATGGAGGTAGCCGCGGAGGAGGAGTTTTCTGGGCCAGGATGGCGCTTACCCCCCCCCCCCCCTCTCCCTCTCCCTCTTGTCCTCTCTTTGCATCCAACGCCCTCACCCAGCCCACACCCCCTTCTGCAATTATGCACCTGTAGGTGGGGCCCCAACCATCTTCCGATAATGGAGACAGCCGCGGAGGAGGTGTTTCTGGGTCAGGATGGTGCTTAACCCCCCCCCTCTCCCTCTCCCTCTTGTCCTCTCTTCGCCACCTAAAGTCTTCATTGAAATTCACACAAGCGCCATAGACGCCTTGTCTTGGAGCGCTTAGCCCACTGCCATTACCTTGTTTGAGCTCAAAGGGGTGGACGACCTGAATGGAATGTGATCCTTGCGGAAGACTTGGTTCCTAAGAAGTGGAAAGACTGTGTAAATGGTCAGCGGACGCTACCAAGACGCGTGTAAACCCACTTTGTACAGATGTCTCTCAGAGGTCGGCCCCAGCCTCACTCACTCCCTTCGACTTTATCCACGGAGGGGGCCAGATCACTACATAACAGTGCCAGCCGAAGAAGGTTGAGGACAGCCAGCCCACCGCCACTATTCATCATTGAAACTTCACACAGGCACCAAAGGACGCCCTGCCCTGAAGCGCTGAGGCCACTGCCATTACCTTGTCTTTGTCCAGGAGCCGACGGTATGGATGGAATATGGATATGGATATGGTCCATGTGTCCAGTGCTTGGTCCTGTGCATCCACTTGGCCCCGAAGAAATAATAGTAATAGCCGTACCATGGATGGAGGTAGCACCGATGAGATGGCTAGGATGGGAGAGGAGAAAGCTGTCCTCTTCTTGGGCTTTGGATGGCGGATGGCGCGTACTTTGACTCCCTTCGATGGATGGATGGACGGATGGATGGACGACGCGTTCTTGTTTACTTGAAGCGGGACTGCTTTTTGTGTTGACTGGTGGCAAGCCAGCCGCAGCAGAAAAGCTGGCAGGCAGGGGAGGCGTTCTTGGTGGGCGGTCACCACTGAAAGCGTGCAAAGATGCAAGGGTGCAAGGACCGAGCATGCTCCAAAGAGCCGGGGTTGCTGTGGAGTCTCTGAAAGCGAGCCTCTGAAAGCAGCGGATGTTGTTGAAAGGCCGGTGGCCTCTGGCGGAGTTGAAGGTAGCCAGTTGAGAGGCGCTACCCTCGGTCTCTTTGTAGGGAAGAGACGTTCTTGAAGGACAGCGGGCGGCAGAGGACAGAGCTTTCTTTTGGAGAGCGAAGCGCGTCACCAGAGAGGCAGATGGAGCTGGTATTTTTCAGGAACTGGGTCTCTTGAGACCTGGCTTATGCTTCTCTGGGCCCGAGACGAGAGCTCAGCACTTGTGCTTGTTACTGACCACGCGGTTTGAAGAACGCGCGCTAGCCTGGGCTGTGCTGCAGTGCTACAAGAGACTACAGGATAGACATGCAAGGGGGCGTTAGTGACTGAAGTACACAAACGAAGGCCTAGGAAGTAGGGCGCAAGGGATTTTTTTGTTTGGCTGGATTTCATATATTTTAGTTCAGCTCAGAGCATACCTTAAAAAAAACACGAGCCGTGCTCTTGTGTCTGAGTTGCACGCGAGTGCTGGGCTTGGTTGGACAACCCTTGGAGCCATGGCAGAGATGGATCATGACTGAAATGGAAATGTGCATGTGAAATGTCAGTGGGAATGTAGGGTGGGTGTGGGGAGGAGGGGAGGTGGTGAGAGAGAAAAAAAAGAAAACAAAAAATCAGCGCGCGCATTTTTGTATCTGCAGCGGAGAGGTCTGGTCCCGTGTAAACGGTCTGAACGGTCTAACCCTGTGTAAACGGTCGAACACCGTGTAAACAACGGTCCAGCTACATGGCCAGATAGCCCTTTTCCCTTCTTTTCCATGCACACTCGGTCCGGTGGCTTGAACGCAATTACGAAGGTGGACCTTGTCCTAGGGTCCGCAAGAGAGGTTCATTCCTACAAGTGGCACGCGTACCAACATTGTCTTTGAAGTTCTCGGAGAGGGAGGAGGCACCGTGGAGAATGGAGAATCAGATGGCACTGGCTGCATCCCACCATAGCTCGGGGGGGGGGGTTTTGTTCTCATGCCTCCGTCTACCTGTCAGATCCTGAAAACTGGAAGGAGGAAGACGTCTCCTCAGTGAAGATATCTGTCGTGTTGGATCCGATCATCGGATCCTGGACCCTGGATCCATAAAGGTTGCGGTGGAGGGTCCATCTCTCTTTTTAATGACCGATCCTTCTCGGGAAAAGAAAAAGAAGCAGACGTGCTCGGTCTTGATATGTTCTGGAGAGTGGTCAGGAGCACAAAAGGAGGCGGGCATCTCCCTTCTTCCCTGCGTGGATCTGTTGATCTAGGATCTAGGATGGCATCCAGGACGGTGGCGACAAAAGATCCTGTCCTCTCCATTGCACTCAGAGCACTCGAGTCTCTGCTGCACCCAAAGATCAGCGATGGTGATCGGTACTCTCTCCTGGATCTCTGGCGCTCCCCCCGAGGACAAAAGTCGACAAGTCTTGGGGCGACTGCAACCAACACATCCTCCCCGTCACCAAGCAGCCATGTAGCCGGCACCCCCATCTCGCGTCAAAGCCATACCGCACTCGCCTAGTATTTTCCAACCTACTGTACTTCTCAACCTTCTTCTCAACCTATATATCTACTTCTCAGCCTACTTCTCAACCTAGTGAACGTTTCATTCAATTTGGTGGGGACCTGATGACCTTTGTTTTCTTGATCAACTATTACTTCAAGAGATTCATGTTGTCATTGTTGACGAACACTGCTCGGTTCCTCTCATCAGGAATATTGAAAAGAGTTGACATTTCTTTTTTTATTTATTGTACAGTGATCGCGCGTTTACTTCTTAGTCTGTGGTCACTCAAAGGAACAAGATCGATGATGGGTCTCTGTATTAAAATCACGAAGAGAACAGAAAGATGGCATCCATTCAAAGGTACAAGGACAATACGGTCCCAGGGGCCATGGGTTCGATCTCGAAGAGAAGAGCGGCACCGCATCACGTTGGAAGTGACCGTTCCCCGCCAAGCGATGGAGAGGAGAAGTGAGCAACAGTCAACGACAAAAAAATAGAGAACTCTTGACAAAGTACCTCACCAAAGGCCGAGATCACCCCTCATACACAAATCCAGCCTATCAAAATAGCTAAAAGTACACACCAGTATGCAGAGGAGGACATGATGAAGGACTCCTAGAGTCGATCGATCCTCACACGACATCTGGCTTGATGCGCACTCTTCTTCGCCTATGATATGGAAGGTATAGGGTAGAGTTTGGATCTCGGAAAAGGGCTTCAGAGGACTGTAATGATCAGAGAGAGACTCTAGTCGGCCTGCGTTGACAATGCTCCTCTCGTTCACGAGGATGGGGTGGGTGAGGACACGGTGCGGGGTTTGGTTCCTAAGAAGTGGCAAGACTATGTAAATGGTCAGTGGACGCTATCAAGACGCGGTTGCACCTCTATTGCAATTAACCTAGCCAGGGGCTTCCCACCAGCCGCAGAGGTGTTTCTCAGAGTGGCCCCCCCATCTCCCCCACACCCCGCACCCGCACCCAAGCCCATCCCTCCACTCTCACCCCCTTCTGCTATTGTCCACCTGTAGGTGGGGCCCCAACCATCTTCCGTGAATGGAGGTAGCCGCGGAGGAGGAGTTTTCTGGGCCAGGATGGCGCTTACCCCCCCCCCCCCCTCTCCCTCTCCCTCTTGTCCTCTCTTTGCATCCAACGCCCTCACCCAGCCCACACCCCCTTCTGCAATTATGCACCTGTAGGTGGGGCCCCAACCATCTTCCGATAATGGAGACAGCCGCGGAGGAGGTGTTTCTGGGTCAGGATGGTGCTTAACCCCCCCCCTCTCCCTCTCCCTCTTGTCCTCTCTTCGCCACCTAAAGTCTTCATTGAAATTCACACAAGCGCCATAGACGCCTTGTCTTGGAGCGCTTAGCCCACTGCCATTACCTTGTTTGAGCTCAAAGGGGTGGACGACCTGAATGGAATGTGATCCTTGCGGAAGACTTGGTTCCTAAGAAGTGGAAAGACTGTGTAAATGGTCAGCGGACGCTACCAAGACGCGTGTAAACCCACTTTGTACAGATGTCTCTCAGAGGTCGGCCCCAGCCTCACTCACTCCCTTCGACTTTATCCACGGAGGGGGCCAGATCACTACATAACAGTGCCAGCCGAAGAAGGTTGAGGACAGCCAGCCCACCGCCACTATTCATCATTGAAACTTCACACAGGCACCAAAGGACGCCCTGCCCTGAAGCGCTGAGGCCACTGCCATTACCTTGTCTTTGTCCAGGAGCCGACGGTATGGATGGAATATGGATATGGATATGGTCCATGTGTCCAGTGCTTGGTCCTGTGCATCCACTTGGCCCCGAAGAAATAATAGTAATAGCCGTACCATGGATGGAGGTAGCACCGATGAGATGGCTAGGATGGGAGAGGAGAAAGCTGTCCTCTTCTTGGGCTTTGGATGGCGGATGGCGCGTACTTTGACTCCCTTCGATGGATGGATGGACGGATGGATGGACGACGCGTTCTTGTTTACTTGAAGCGGGACTGCTTTTTGTGTTGACTGGTGGCAAGCCAGCCGCAGCAGAAAAGCTGGCAGGCAGGGGAGGCGTTCTTGGTGGGCGGTCACCACTGAAAGCGTGCAAAGATGCAAGGGTGCAAGGACCGAGCATGCTCCAAAGAGCCGGGGTTGCTGTGGAGTCTCTGAAAGCGAGCCTCTGAAAGCAGCGGATGTTGTTGAAAGGCCGGTGGCCTCTGGCGGAGTTGAAGGTAGCCAGTTGAGAGGCGCTACCCTCGGTCTCTTTGTAGGGAAGAGACGTTCTTGAAGGACAGCGGGCGGCAGAGGACAGAGCTTTCTTTTGGAGAGCGAAGCGCGTCACCAGAGAGGCAGATGGAGCTGGTATTTTTCAGGAACTGGGTCTCTTGAGACCTGGCTTATGCTTCTCTGGGCCCGAGACGAGAGCTCAGCACTTGTGCTTGTTACTGACCACGCGGTTTGAAGAACGCGCGCTAGCCTGGGCTGTGCTGCAGTGCTACAAGAGACTACAGGATAGACATGCAAGGGGGCGTTAGTGACTGAAGTACACAAACGAAGGCCTAGGAAGTAGGGCGCAAGGGATTTTTTTGTTTGGCTGGATTTCATATATTTTAGTTCAGCTCAGAGCATACCTTAAAAAAAACACGAGCCGTGCTCTTGTGTCTGAGTTGCACGCGAGTGCTGGGCTTGGTTGGACAACCCTTGGAGCCATGGCAGAGATGGATCATGACTGAAATGGAAATGTGCATGTGAAATGTCAGTGGGAATGTAGGGTGGGTGTGGGGAGGAGGGGAGGTGGTGAGAGAGAAAAAAAAGAAAACAAAAAATCAGCGCGCGCATTTTTGTATCTGCAGCGGAGAGGTCTGGTCCCGTGTAAACGGTCTGAACGGTCTAACCCTGTGTAAACGGTCGAACACCGTGTAAACAACGGTCCAGCTACATGGCCAGATAGCCCTTTTCCCTTCTTTTCCATGCACACTCGGTCCGGTGGCTTGAACGCAATTACGAAGGTGGACCTTGTCCTAGGGTCCGCAAGAGAGGTTCATTCCTACAAGTGGCACGCGTACCAACATTGTCTTTGAAGTTCTCGGAGAGGGAGGAGGCACCGTGGAGAATGGAGAATCAGATGGCACTGGCTGCATCCCACCATAGCTCGGGGGGGGGGGTTTTGTTCTCATGCCTCCGTCTACCTGTCAGATCCTGAAAACTGGAAGGAGGAAGACGTCTCCTCAGTGAAGATATCTGTCGTGTTGGATCCGATCATCGGATCCTGGACCCTGGATCCATAAAGGTTGCGGTGGAGGGTCCATCTCTCTTTTTAATGACCGATCCTTCTCGGGAAAAGAAAAAGAAGCAGACGTGCTCGGTCTTGATATGTTCTGGAGAGTGGTCAGGAGCACAAAAGGAGGCGGGCATCTCCCTTCTTCCCTGCGTGGATCTGTTGATCTAGGATCTAGGATGGCATCCAGGACGGTGGCGACAAAAGATCCTGTCCTCTCCATTGCA
This sequence comes from Entomortierella parvispora, assembly GCA_963573315.1. Taxonomy (NCBI): domain Eukaryota; kingdom Fungi; phylum Mortierellomycota; class Mortierellomycetes; order Mortierellales; family Mortierellaceae; genus Entomortierella; species Entomortierella parvispora. The sequence continues at coordinate 19,424 of CAUYJH010000045.1, forward strand.
CTCAGAGCACTCGAGTCTCTGCTGCACCCAAAGATCAGCGATGGTGATCGGTACTCTCTCCTGGATCTCTGGCGCTCCCCCCGAGGACAAAAGTCGACAAGTCTTGGGGCGACTGCAACCAACACATCCTCCCCGTCACCAAGCAGCCATGTAGCCGGCACCCCCATCTCGCGTCAAAGCCATACCGCACTCGCCTAGTATTTTCCAACCTACTGTACTTCTCAACCTTCTTCTCAACCTATATATCTACTTCTCAGCCTACTTCTCAACCTAGTGAACGTTTCATTCAATTTGGTGGGGACCTGATGACCTTTGTTTTCTTGATCAACTATTACTTCAAGAGATTCATGTTGTCATTGTTGACGAACACTGCTCGGTTCCTCTCATCAGGAATATTGAAAAGAGTTGACATTTCTTTTTTTATTTATTGTACAGTGATCGCGCGTTTACTTCTTAGTCTGTGGTCACTCAAAGGAACAAGATCGATGATGGGTCTCTGTATTAAAATCACGAAGAGAACAGAAAGATGGCATCCATTCAAAGGTACAAGGACAATACGGTCCCAGGGGCCATGGGTTCGATCTCGAAGAGAAGAGCGGCACCGCATCACGTTGGAAGTGACCGTTCCCCGCCAAGCGATGGAGAGGAGAAGTGAGCAACAGTCAACGACAAAAAAATAGAGAACTCTTGACAAAGTACCTCACCAAAGGCCGAGATCACCCCTCATACACAAATCCAGCCTATCAAAATAGCTAAAAGTACACACCAGTATGCAGAGGAGGACATGATGAAGGACTCCTAGAGTCGATCGATCCTCACACGACATCTGGCTTGATGCGCACTCTTCTTCGCCTATGATATGGAAGGTATAGGGTAGAGTTTGGATCTCGGAAAAGGGCTTCAGAGGACTGTAATGATCAGAGAGAGACTCTAGTCGGCCTGCGTTGACAATGCTCCTCTCGTTCACGAGGATGGGGTGGGTGAGGACACGGTGCGGGGTTTGGTTCCTAAGAAGTGGCAAGACTATGTAAATGGTCAGTGGACGCTATCAAGACGCGGTTGCACCTCTATTGCAATTAACCTAGCCAGGGGCTTCCCACCAGCCGCAGAGGTGTTTCTCAGAGTGGCCCCCCCATCTCCCCCACACCCCGCACCCGCACCCAAGCCCATCCCTCCACTCTCACCCCCTTCTGCTATTGTCCACCTGTAGGTGGGGCCCCAACCATCTTCCGTGAATGGAGGTAGCCGCGGAGGAGGAGTTTTCTGGGCCAGGATGGCGCTTACCCCCCCCCCCCCCTCTCCCTCTCCCTCTTGTCCTCTCTTTGCATCCAACGCCCTCACCCAGCCCACACCCCCTTCTGCAATTATGCACCTGTAGGTGGGGCCCCAACCATCTTCCGATAATGGAGACAGCCGCGGAGGAGGTGTTTCTGGGTCAGGATGGTGCTTAACCCCCCCCCTCTCCCTCTCCCTCTTGTCCTCTCTTCGCCACCTAAAGTCTTCATTGAAATTCACACAAGCGCCATAGACGCCTTGTCTTGGAGCGCTTAGCCCACTGCCATTACCTTGTTTGAGCTCAAAGGGGTGGACGACCTGAATGGAATGTGATCCTTGCGGAAGACTTGGTTCCTAAGAAGTGGAAAGACTGTGTAAATGGTCAGCGGACGCTACCAAGACGCGTGTAAACCCACTTTGTACAGATGTCTCTCAGAGGTCGGCCCCAGCCTCACTCACTCCCTTCGACTTTATCCACGGAGGGGGCCAGATCACTACATAACAGTGCCAGCCGAAGAAGGTTGAGGACAGCCAGCCCACCGCCACTATTCATCATTGAAACTTCACACAGGCACCAAAGGACGCCCTGCCCTGAAGCGCTGAGGCCACTGCCATTACCTTGTCTTTGTCCAGGAGCCGACGGTATGGATGGAATATGGATATGGATATGGTCCATGTGTCCAGTGCTTGGTCCTGTGCATCCACTTGGCCCCGAAGAAATAATAGTAATAGCCGTACCATGGATGGAGGTAGCACCGATGAGATGGCTAGGATGGGAGAGGAGAAAGCTGTCCTCTTCTTGGGCTTTGGATGGCGGATGGCGCGTACTTTGACTCCCTTCGATGGATGGATGGACGGATGGATGGACGACGCGTTCTTGTTTACTTGAAGCGGGACTGCTTTTTGTGTTGACTGGTGGCAAGCCAGCCGCAGCAGAAAAGCTGGCAGGCAGGGGAGGCGTTCTTGGTGGGCGGTCACCACTGAAAGCGTGCAAAGATGCAAGGGTGCAAGGACCGAGCATGCTCCAAAGAGCCGGGGTTGCTGTGGAGTCTCTGAAAGCGAGCCTCTGAAAGCAGCGGATGTTGTTGAAAGGCCGGTGGCCTCTGGCGGAGTTGAAGGTAGCCAGTTGAGAGGCGCTACCCTCGGTCTCTTTGTAGGGAAGAGACGTTCTTGAAGGACAGCGGGCGGCAGAGGACAGAGCTTTCTTTTGGAGAGCGAAGCGCGTCACCAGAGAGGCAGATGGAGCTGGTATTTTTCAGGAACTGGGTCTCTTGAGACCTGGCTTATGCTTCTCTGGGCCCGAGACGAGAGCTCAGCACTTGTGCTTGTTACTGACCACGCGGTTTGAAGAACGCGCGCTAGCCTGGGCTGTGCTGCAGTGCTACAAGAGACTACAGGATAGACATGCAAGGGGGCGTTAGTGACTGAAGTACACAAACGAAGGCCTAGGAAGTAGGGCGCAAGGGATTTTTTTGTTTGGCTGGATTTCATATATTTTAGTTCAGCTCAGAGCATACCTTAAAAAAAACACGAGCCGTGCTCTTGTGTCTGAGTTGCACGCGAGTGCTGGGCTTGGTTGGACAACCCTTGGAGCCATGGCAGAGATGGATCATGACTGAAATGGAAATGTGCATGTGAAATGTCAGTGGGAATGTAGGGTGGGTGTGGGGAGGAGGGGAGGTGGTGAGAGAGAAAAAAAAGAAAACAAAAAATCAGCGCGCGCATTTTTGTATCTGCAGCGGAGAGGTCTGGTCCCGTGTAAACGGTCTGAACGGTCTAACCCTGTGTAAACGGTCGAACACCGTGTAAACAACGGTCCAGCTACATGGCCAGATAGCCCTTTTCCCTTCTTTTCCATGCACACTCGGTCCGGTGGCTTGAACGCAATTACGAAGGTGGACCTTGTCCTAGGGTCCGCAAGAGAGGTTCATTCCTACAAGTGGCACGCGTACCAACATTGTCTTTGAAGTTCTCGGAGAGGGAGGAGGCACCGTGGAGAATGGAGAATCAGATGGCACTGGCTGCATCCCACCATAGCTCGGGGGGGGGGGTTTTGTTCTCATGCCTCCGTCTACCTGTCAGATCCTGAAAACTGGAAGGAGGAAGACGTCTCCTCAGTGAAGATATCTGTCGTGTTGGATCCGATCATCGGATCCTGGACCCTGGATCCATAAAGGTTGCGGTGGAGGGTCCATCTCTCTTTTTAATGACCGATCCTTCTCGGGAAAAGAAAAAGAAGCAGACGTGCTCGGTCTTGATATGTTCTGGAGAGTGGTCAGGAGCACAAAAGGAGGCGGGCATCTCCCTTCTTCCCTGCGTGGATCTGTTGATCTAGGATCTAGGATGGCATCCAGGACGGTGGCGACAAAAGATCCTGTCCTCTCCATTGCACTCAGAGCACTCGAGTCTCTGCTGCACCCAAAGATCAGCGATGGTGATCGGTACTCTCTCCTGGATCTCTGGCGCTCCCCCCGAGGACAAAAGTCGACAAGTCTTGGGGCGACTGCAACCAACACATCCTCCCCGTCACCAAGCAGCCATGTAGCCGGCACCCCCATCTCGCGTCAAAGCCATACCGCACTCGCCTAGTATTTTCCAACCTACTGTACTTCTCAACCTTCTTCTCAACCTATATATCTACTTCTCAGCCTACTTCTCAACCTAGTGAACGTTTCATTCAATTTGGTGGGGACCTGATGACCTTTGTTTTCTTGATCAACTATTACTTCAAGAGATTCATGTTGTCATTGTTGACGAACACTGCTCGGTTCCTCTCATCAGGAATATTGAAAAGAGTTGACATTTCTTTTTTTATTTATTGTACAGTGATCGCGCGTTTACTTCTTAGTCTGTGGTCACTCAAAGGAACAAGATCGATGATGGGTCTCTGTATTAAAATCACGAAGAGAACAGAAAGATGGCATCCATTCAAAGGTACAAGGACAATACGGTCCCAGGGGCCATGGGTTCGATCTCGAAGAGAAGAGCGGCACCGCATCACGTTGGAAGTGACCGTTCCCCGCCAAGCGATGGAGAGGAGAAGTGAGCAACAGTCAACGACAAAAAAATAGAGAACTCTTGACAAAGTACCTCACCAAAGGCCGAGATCACCCCTCATACACAAATCCAGCCTATCAAAATAGCTAAAAGTACACACCAGTATGCAGAGGAGGACATGATGAAGGACTCCTAGAGTCGATCGATCCTCACACGACATCTGGCTTGATGCGCACTCTTCTTCGCCTATGATATGGAAGGTATAGGGTAGAGTTTGGATCTCGGAAAAGGGCTTCAGAGGACTGTAATGATCAGAGAGAGACTCTAGTCGGCCTGCGTTGACAATGCTCCTCTCGTTCACGAGGATGGGGTGGGTGAGGACACGGTGCGGGGTTTGGTTCCTAAGAAGTGGCAAGACTATGTAAATGGTCAGTGGACGCTATCAAGACGCGGTTGCACCTCTATTGCAATTAACCTAGCCAGGGGCTTCCCACCAGCCGCAGAGGTGTTTCTCAGAGTGGCCCCCCCATCTCCCCCACACCCCGCACCCGCACCCAAGCCCATCCCTCCACTCTCACCCCCTTCTGCTATTGTCCACCTGTAGGTGGGGCCCCAACCATCTTCCGTGAATGGAGGTAGCCGCGGAGGAGGAGTTTTCTGGGCCAGGATGGCGCTTACCCCCCCCCCCCCCTCTCCCTCTCCCTCTTGTCCTCTCTTTGCATCCAACGCCCTCACCCAGCCCACACCCCCTTCTGCAATTATGCACCTGTAGGTGGGGCCCCAACCATCTTCCGATAATGGAGACAGCCGCGGAGGAGGTGTTTCTGGGTCAGGATGGTGCTTAACCCCCCCCCTCTCCCTCTCCCTCTTGTCCTCTCTTCGCCACCTAAAGTCTTCATTGAAATTCACACAAGCGCCATAGACGCCTTGTCTTGGAGCGCTTAGCCCACTGCCATTACCTTGTTTGAGCTCAAAGGGGTGGACGACCTGAATGGAATGTGATCCTTGCGGAAGACTTGGTTCCTAAGAAGTGGAAAGACTGTGTAAATGGTCAGCGGACGCTACCAAGACGCGTGTAAACCCACTTTGTACAGATGTCTCTCAGAGGTCGGCCCCAGCCTCACTCACTCCCTTCGACTTTATCCACGGAGGGGGCCAGATCACTACATAACAGTGCCAGCCGAAGAAGGTTGAGGACAGCCAGCCCACCGCCACTATTCATCATTGAAACTTCACACAGGCACCAAAGGACGCCCTGCCCTGAAGCGCTGAGGCCACTGCCATTACCTTGTCTTTGTCCAGGAGCCGACGGTATGGATGGAATATGGATATGGATATGGTCCATGTGTCCAGTGCTTGGTCCTGTGCATCCACTTGGCCCCGAAGAAATAATAGTAATAGCCGTACCATGGATGGAGGTAGCACCGATGAGATGGCTAGGATGGGAGAGGAGAAAGCTGTCCTCTTCTTGGGCTTTGGATGGCGGATGGCGCGTACTTTGACTCCCTTCGATGGATGGATGGACGGATGGATGGACGACGCGTTCTTGTTTACTTGAAGCGGGACTGCTTTTTGTGTTGACTGGTGGCAAGCCAGCCGCAGCAGAAAAGCTGGCAGGCAGGGGAGGCGTTCTTGGTGGGCGGTCACCACTGAAAGCGTGCAAAGATGCAAGGGTGCAAGGACCGAGCATGCTCCAAAGAGCCGGGGTTGCTGTGGAGTCTCTGAAAGCGAGCCTCTGAAAGCAGCGGATGTTGTTGAAAGGCCGGTGGCCTCTGGCGGAGTTGAAGGTAGCCAGTTGAGAGGCGCTACCCTCGGTCTCTTTGTAGGGAAGAGACGTTCTTGAAGGACAGCGGGCGGCAGAGGACAGAGCTTTCTTTTGGAGAGCGAAGCGCGTCACCAGAGAGGCAGATGGAGCTGGTATTTTTCAGGAACTGGGTCTCTTGAGACCTGGCTTATGCTTCTCTGGGCCCGAGACGAGAGCTCAGCACTTGTGCTTGTTACTGACCACGCGGTTTGAAGAACGCGCGCTAGCCTGGGCTGTGCTGCAGTGCTACAAGAGACTACAGGATAGACATGCAAGGGGGCGTTAGTGACTGAAGTACACAAACGAAGGCCTAGGAAGTAGGGCGCAAGGGATTTTTTTGTTTGGCTGGATTTCATATATTTTAGTTCAGCTCAGAGCATACCTTAAAAAAAACACGAGCCGTGCTCTTGTGTCTGAGTTGCACGCGAGTGCTGGGCTTGGTTGGACAACCCTTGGAGCCATGGCAGAGATGGATCATGACTGAAATGGAAATGTGCATGTGAAATGTCAGTGGGAATGTAGGGTGGGTGTGGGGAGGAGGGGAGGTGGTGAGAGAGAAAAAAAAGAAAACAAAAAATCAGCGCGCGCATTTTTGTATCTGCAGCGGAGAGGTCTGGTCCCGTGTAAACGGTCTGAACGGTCTAACCCTGTGTAAACGGTCGAACACCGTGTAAACAACGGTCCAGCTACATGGCCAGATAGCCCTTTTCCCTTCTTTTCCATGCACACTCGGTCCGGTGGCTTGAACGCAATTACGAAGGTGGACCTTGTCCTAGGGTCCGCAAGAGAGGTTCATTCCTACAAGTGGCACGCGTACCAACATTGTCTTTGAAGTTCTCGGAGAGGGAGGAGGCACCGTGGAGAATGGAGAATCAGATGGCACTGGCTGCATCCCACCATAGCTCGGGGGGGGGGTTTTGTTCTCATGCCTCCGTCTACCTGTCAGATCCTGAAAACTGGAAGGAGGAAGACGTCTCCTCAGTGAAGATATCTGTCGTGTTGGATCCGATCATCGGATCCTGGACCCTGGATCCATAAAGGTTGCGGTGGAGGGTCCATCTCTCTTTTTAATGACCGATCCTTCTCGGGAAAAGAAAAAGAAGCAGACGTGCTCGGTCTTGATATGTTCTGGAGAGTGGTCAGGAGCACAAAAGGAGGCGGGCATCTCCCTTCTTCCCTGCGTGGATCTGTTGATCTAGGATCTAGGATGGCATCCAGGACGGTGGCGACAAAAGATCCTGTCCTCTCCATTGCACTCAGAGCACTCGAGTCTCTGCTGCACCCAAAGATCAGCGATGGTGATCGGTACTCTCTCCTGGATCTCTGGCGCTCCCCCCGAGGACAAAAGTCGACAAGTCTTGGGGCGACTGCAACCAACACATCCTCCCCGTCACCAAGCAGCCATGTAGCCGGCACCCCCATCTCGCGTCAAAGCCATACCGCACTCGCCTAGTATTTTCCAACCTACTGTACTTCTCAACCTTCTTCTCAACCTATATATCTACTTCTCAGCCTACTTCTCAACCTAGTGAACGTTTCATTCAATTTGGTGGGGACCTGATGACCTTTGTTTTCTTGATCAACTATTACTTCAAGAGATTCATGTTGTCATTGTTGACGAACACTGCTCGGTTCCTCTCATCAGGAATATTGAAAAGAGTTGACATTTCTTTTTTTATTTATTGTACAGTGATCGCGCGTTTACTTCTTAGTCTGTGGTCACTCAAAGGAACAAGATCGATGATGGGTCTCTGTATTAAAATCACGAAGAGAACAGAAAGATGGCATCCATTCAAAGGTACAAGGACAATACGGTCCCAGGGGCCATGGGTTCGATCTCGAAGAGAAGAGCGGCACCGCATCACGTTGGAAGTGACCGTTCCCCGCCAAGCGATGGAGAGGAGAAGTGAGCAACAGTCAACGACAAAAAAATAGAGAACTCTTGACAAAGTACCTCACCAAAGGCCGAGATCACCCCTCATACACAAATCCAGCCTATCAAAATAGCTAAAAGTACACACCAGTATGCAGAGGAGGACATGATGAAGGACTCCTAGAGTCGATCGATCCTCACACGACATCTGGCTTGATGCGCACTCTTCTTCGCCTATGATATGGAAGGTATAGGGTAGAGTTTGGATCTCGGAAAAGGGCTTCAGAGGACTGTAATGATCAGAGAGAGACTCTAGTCGGCCTGCGTTGACAATGCTCCTCTCGTTCACGAGGATGGGGTGGGTGAGGACACGGTGCGGGGTTTGGTTCCTAAGAAGTGGCAAGACTATGTAAATGGTCAGTGGACGCTATCAAGACGCGGTTGCACCTCTATTGCAATTAACCTAGCCAGGGGCTTCCCACCAGCCGCAGAGGTGTTTCTCAGAGTGGCCCCCCCATCTCCCCCACACCCCGCACCCGCACCCAAGCCCATCCCTCCACTCTCACCCCCTTCTGCTATTGTCCACCTGTAGGTGGGGCCCCAACCATCTTCCGTGAATGGAGGTAGCCGCGGAGGAGGAGTTTTCTGGGCCAGGATGGCGCTTACCCCCCCCCCCCCCTCTCCCTCTCCCTCTTGTCCTCTCTTTGCATCCAACGCCCTCACCCAGCCCACACCCCCTTCTGCAATTATGCACCTGTAGGTGGGGCCCCAACCATCTTCCGATAATGGAGACAGCCGCGGAGGAGGTGTTTCTGGGTCAGGATGGTGCTTAACCCCCCCCCTCTCCCTCTCCCTCTTGTCCTCTCTTCGCCACCTAAAGTCTTCATTGAAATTCACACAAGCGCCATAGACGCCTTGTCTTGGAGCGCTTAGCCCACTGCCATTACCTTGTTTGAGCTCAAAGGGGTGGACGACCTGAATGGAATGTGATCCTTGCGGAAGACTTGGTTCCTAAGAAGTGGAAAGACTGTGTAAATGGTCAGCGGACGCTACCAAGACGCGTGTAAACCCACTTTGTACAGATGTCTCTCAGAGGTCGGCCCCAGCCTCACTCACTCCCTTCGACTTTATCCACGGAGGGGGCCAGATCACTACATAACAGTGCCAGCCGAAGAAGGTTGAGGACAGCCAGCCCACCGCCACTATTCATCATTGAAACTTCACACAGGCACCAAAGGACGCCCTGCCCTGAAGCGCTGAGGCCACTGCCATTACCTTGTCTTTGTCCAGGAGCCGACGGTATGGATGGAATATGGATATGGATATGGTCCATGTGTCCAGTGCTTGGTCCTGTGCATCCACTTGGCCCCGAAGAAATAATAGTAATAGCCGTACCATGGATGGAGGTAGCACCGATGAGATGGCTAGGATGGGAGAGGAGAAAGCTGTCCTCTTCTTGGGCTTTGGATGGCGGATGGCGCGTACTTTGACTCCCTTCGATGGATGGATGGACGGATGGATGGACGACGCGTTCTTGTTTACTTGAAGCGGGACTGCTTTTTGTGTTGACTGGTGGCAAGCCAGCCGCAGCAGAAAAGCTGGCAGGCAGGGGAGGCGTTCTTGGTGGGCGGTCACCACTGAAAGCGTGCAAAGATGCAAGGGTGCAAGGACCGAGCATGCTCCAAAGAGCCGGGGTTGCTGTGGAGTCTCTGAAAGCGAGCCTCTGAAAGCAGCGGATGTTGTTGAAAGGCCGGTGGCCTCTGGCGGAGTTGAAGGTAGCCAGTTGAGAGGCGCTACCCTCGGTCTCTTTGTAGGGAAGAGACGTTCTTGAAGGACAGCGGGCGGCAGAGGACAGAGCTTTCTTTTGGAGAGCGAAGCGCGTCACCAGAGAGGCAGATGGAGCTGGTATTTTTCAGGAACTGGGTCTCTTGAGACCTGGCTTATGCTTCTCTGGGCCCGAGACGAGAGCTCAGCACTTGTGCTTGTTACTGACCACGCGGTTTGAAGAACGCGCGCTAGCCTGGGCTGTGCTGCAGTGCTACAAGAGACTACAGGATAGACATGCAAGGGGGCGTTAGTGACTGAAGTACACAAACGAAGGCCTAGGAAGTAGGGCGCAAGGGATTTTTTTGTTTGGCTGGATTTCATATATTTTAGTTCAGCTCAGAGCATACCTTAAAAAAAACACGAGCCGTGCTCTTGTGTCTGAGTTGCACGCGAGTGCTGGGCTTGGTTGGACAACCCTTGGAGCCATGGCAGAGATGGATCATGACTGAAATGGAAATGTGCATGTGAAATGTCAGTGGGAATGTAGGGTGGGTGTGGGGAGGAGGGGAGGTGGTGAGAGAGAAAAAAAAGAAAACAAAAAATCAGCGCGCGCATTTTTGTATCTGCAGCGGAGAGGTCTGGTCCCGTGTAAACGGTCTGAACGGTCTAACCCTGTGTAAACGGTCGAACACCGTGTAAACAACGGTCCAGCTACATGGCCAGATAGCCCTTTTCCCTTCTTTTCCATGCACACTCGGTCCGGTGGCTTGAACGCAATTACGAAGGTGGACCTTGTCCTAGGGTCCGCAAGAGAGGTTCATTCCTACAAGTGGCACGCGTACCAACATTGTCTTTGAAGTTCTCGGAGAGGGGAGGAGGCACCGTGGAGAATGGAGAATCAGATGGCACTGGCTGCATCCCACCATAGCTCGGGGGGGGGGTTTTGTTCTCATGCCTCCGTCTACCTGTCAGATCCTGAAAACTGGAAGGAGGAAGACGTCTCCTCAGTGAAGATATCTGTCGTGTTGGATCCGATCATCGGATCCTGGACCCTGGATCCATAAAGGTTGCGGTGGAGGGTCCATCTCTCTTTTTAATGACCGATCCTTCTCGGGAAAAGAAAAAGAAGCAGACGTGCTCGGTCTTGATATGTTCTGGAGAGTGGTCAGGAGCACAAAAGGAGGCGGGCATCTCCCTTCTTCCCTGCGTGGATCTGTTGATCTAGGATCTAGGATGGCATCCAGGACGGTGGCGACAAAAGATCCTGTCCTCTCCATTGCACTCAGAGCACTCGAGTCTCTGCTGCACCCAAAGATCAGCGATGGTGATCGGTACTCTCTCCTGGATCTCTGGCGCTCCCCCCGAGGACAAAAGTCGACAAGTCTTGGGGCGACTGCAACCAACACATCCTCCCCGTCACCAAGCAGCCATGTAGCCGGCACCCCCATCTCGCGTCAAAGCCATACCGCACTCGCCTAGTATTTTCCAACCTACTGTACTTCTCAACCTTCTTCTCAACCTATATATCTACTTCTCAGCCTACTTCTCAACCTAGTGAACGTTTCATTCAATTTGGTGGGGACCTGATGACCTTTGTTTTCTTGATCAACTATTACTTCAAGAGATTCATGTTGTCATTGTTGACGAACACTGCTCGGTTCCTCTCATCAGGAATATTGAAAAGAGTTGACATTTCTTTTTTTATTTATTGTACAGTGATCGCGCGTTTACTTCTTAGTCTGTGGTCACTCAAAGGAACAAGATCGATGATGGGTCTCTGTATTAAAATCACGAAGAGAACAGAAAGATGGCATCCATTCAAAGGTACAAGGACAATACGGTCCCAGGGGCCATGGGTTCGATCTCGAAGAGAAGAGCGGCACCGCATCACGTTGGAAGTGACCGTTCCCCGCCAAGCGATGGAGAGGAGAAGTGAGCAACAGTCAACGACAAAAAAATAGAGAACTCTTGACAAAGTACCTCACCAAAGGCCGAGATCACCCCTCATACACAAATCCAGCCTATCAAAATAGCTAAAAGTACACACCAGTATGCAGAGGAGGACATGATGAAGGACTCCTAGAGTCGATCGATCCTCACACGACATCTGGCTTGATGCGCACTCTTCTTCGCCTATGATATGGAAGGTATAGGGTAGAGTTTGGATCTCGGAAAAGGGCTTCAGAGGACTGTAATGATCAGAGAGAGACTCTAGTCGGCCTGCGTTGACAATGCTCCTCTCGTTCACGAGGATGGGGTGGGTGAGGACACGGTGCGGGGTTTGGTTCCTAAGAAGTGGCAAGACTATGTAAATGGTCAGTGGACGCTATCAAGACGCGGTTGCACCTCTATTGCAATTAACCTAGCCAGGGGCTTCCCACCAGCCGCAGAGGTGTTTCTCAGAGTGGCCCCCCCATCTCCCCCACACCCCGCACCCGCACCCAAGCCCATCCCTCCACTCTCACCCCCTTCTGCTATTGTCCACCTGTAGGTGGGGCCCCAACCATCTTCCGTGAATGGAGGTAGCCGCGGAGGAGGAGTTTTCTGGGCCAGGATGGCGCTTACCCCCCCCCCCCCTCTCCCTCTCCCTCTTGTCCTCTCTTTGCATCCAACGCCCTCACCCAGCCCACACCCCCTTCTGCAATTATGCACCTGTAGGTGGGGCCCCAACCATCTTCCGATAATGGAGACAGCCGCGGAGGAGGTGTTTCTGGGTCAGGATGGTGCTTAACCCCCCCCCTCTCCCTCTCCCTCTTGTCCTCTCTTCGCCACCTAAAGTCTTCATTGAAATTCACACAAGCGCCATAGACGCCTTGTCTTGGAGCGCTTAGCCCACTGCCATTACCTTGTTTGAGCTCAAAGGGGTGGACGACCTGAATGGAATGTGATCCTTGCGGAAGACTTGGTTCCTAAGAAGTGGAAAGACTGTGTAAATGGTCAGCGGACGCTACCAAGACGCGTGTAAACCCACTTTGTACAGATGTCTCTCAGAGGTCGGCCCCAGCCTCACTCACTCCCTTCGACTTTATCCACGGAGGGGGCCAGATCACTACATAACAGTGCCAGCCGAAGAAGGTTGAGGACAGCCAGCCCACCGCCACTATTCATCATTGAAACTTCACACAGGCACCAAAGGACGCCCTGCCCTGAAGCGCTGAGGCCACTGCCATTACCTTGTCTTTGTCCAGGAGCCGACGGTATGGATGGAATATGGATATGGATATGGTCCATGTGTCCAGTGCTTGGTCCTGTGCATCCACTTGGCCCCGAAGAAATAATAGTAATAGCCGTACCATGGATGGAGGTAGCACCGATGAGATGGCTAGGATGGGAGAGGAGAAAGCTGTCCTCTTCTTGGGCTTTGGATGGCGGATGGCGCGTACTTTGACTCCCTTCGATGGATGGATGGACGGATGGATGGACGACGCGTTCTTGTTTACTTGAAGCGGGACTGCTTTTTGTGTTGACTGGTGGCAAGCCAGCCGCAGCAGAAAAGCTGGCAGGCAGGGGAGGCGTTCTTGGTGGGCGGTCACCACTGAAAGCGTGCAAAGATGCAAGGGTGCAAGGACCGAGCATGCTCCAAAGAGCCGGGGTTGCTGTGGAGTCTCTGAAAGCGAGCCTCTGAAAGCAGCGGATGTTGTTGAAAGGCCGGTGGCCTCTGGCGGAGTTGAAGGTAGCCAGTTGAGAGGCGCTACCCTCGGTCTCTTTGTAGGGAAGAGACGTTCTTGAAGGACAGCGGGCGGCAGAGGACAGAGCTTTCTTTTGGAGAGCGAAGCGCGTCACCAGAGAGGCAGATGGAGCTGGTATTTTTCAGGAACTGGGTCTCTTGAGACCTGGCTTATGCTTCTCTGGGCCCGAGACGAGAGCTCAGCACTTGTGCTTGTTACTGACCACGCGGTTTGAAGAACGCGCGCTAGCCTGGGCTGTGCTGCAGTGCTACAAGAGACTACAGGATAGACA
>CAUYJH010000046.1:0-28812 GCA_963573315.1 Entomortierella parvispora
ACAATCCCAAAGGCTGTCAAAGGTAGAGAAAAGAAAAGAAGAGATAGGGTGAGCAGACAATCACATGTATCCGAAAGTCCACCTATACAGGTCAGTTGCGAACATACTCCTTCTTCCCTGATCGTCACACGCAAACAGTCCATGGCGCCTGCATATTTTGGTGGATTAGGTTGGGTCTGGAGGCGGACCTACGATTGTGGAGATGAAAAGAAGACGGTGGTTGTCTGCAATGAGCTCTTTGCGCCGCCATGAGGCATTTGTTCCGTGGTCCTTCAGCGAACTCTGCTCCAAAGTGAGGTACCTTTAGTGTATCAAAAGGATGACCTACGAATTTAAAAGTGAGGCCAAGGTCAGTTGTATTTTTCAGCCAGCCTTTTCGACTTCTCGGAAAGTCAGCAGTTCAACTGCGGAGAGAATCCTGCCCTGTTCCTGCGCAAAGTGGTGATTCATGACTTGTTTGTCATTTCCTCGCCCCTCTTCTGGACCCTGATTTTTCAGTTCCCTGCAGGGATCCGTGTACTTGGTTCCTGTATGTGCAAGTCCGAAAGGATAGAAACTAGGTCTGCTGGTCGTTTAGGGGTAGTGGTTGCATGTACCTGAGATGACCTGTGCCCATCCTCCGACAGTTCCAGCAACGACATCGTTCACCCAAGAGGGCATGGTGCTCTGCTGCTTGTAGGTAGCCATTGTCCAACGTCGGTATGGGAGAAGGGAATGAGGAGGACTGAATGGAAAGAGTGAGAGAGAGAAAATAGATTTTTTTTTTTTTTTTTTTTTTTGTTGGCAGGTGAGTATGACTGTTTCTGACGCCAGTTGATCTCTCTCCTTTTTACAGTATCTTGAGCGTCTATCCAACCCAACCCCAGCTGTAACAAAGATCCCACGCCCAAACAGCCATCTGACGTTGGCTCCCTGCTCTCTTTTTTGAGCTACAGCAAACGTACAAAGTGCAAGATGGAGAAAGGACAGGGGCAAAGCCTTTTTTTTCGCACGCTCTCAGCCACGCGAGAAAGAGAAATGGTCACATGATACATTACACGTGACAGATCTTGCTGGCCGGCAGCCGGCCTGGCACGCCGACATGCATTCATGGCTTGCACAACCCACAGACCACTGACCTTCCCCTCTTCATTTCGTCATGACATCCTTCTTCCGGAGTGCTGCTCTGGTGCTCCAAGTGGCATGCACTGTCCAATTGGTGAATCAATATGCATTCGAGGTTACATGGGTAAGACTCGTCCACGATGTCAATGGGCGATCCTCGTGCGAACTGGTCAAGTGAACTGATCAGCTTTTTCTCCCCTGTTCTTGCTTCCTCTCTTCTTTTCTCCTCTTCTAAATACCACCTTAGTGTTTTGGACCTTCCATGTTACCGACTCTAAACATGACAGGAGACATTGTCATCTTTGAACGTTTAACACAGCGATTCTCCAAACTGCAGACGGGCGACCTGGTCGTTGCAACCTCTCCCGAGGATCCTACCAAGTATGTATGTAAACGCGTCATTGGACTTGCTGGGGACAAGGTCTGCATAGATCCTGTCTCAATGCATCGGCAGTATATAACAGTAAGTCTTTGTCTTTTTTTGTTTTACGGAAAGATGTTTTGTGTCCACGGATCAGATCGGCTGCGCAGAAAGTGACATTGACCGAGAGATTTCACACCCAATTTTGACAGGTCCCACCAGGTCATTACTGGTTGATGGGTGACAATCTCAGCAACTCTCTGGATTCGCGCCAGTATGGTCCTGTCAGTGGAGGACTTATTCTCGGGCGCGTCTTTGCTAGGGTAAATTTGAACCAATTTGTTGGTGCACCCGTCTTTGATTTTGTAGTTCTTTGACCTGTCTCTTGCGATATCAACAACGTCTGACCTACTCCTTATTACTCTTCTTGACGACAGCTGTGGCCACATCCAAAGTGGTTGGACAATGGTCTCGAAGAAATTGTGGAGTTTGGATAGTATCTGATGTCCGCTTCGGAAGAGCTCCAAGGCTGTGTTGTCCAAGAGTAACCTTTATATACCCGGGGGCGGCGGCGCGCGGCGCCCAAGTGACCTACTGGTCTGACTCTTTTTTTAGTGCAGAACATGTGTCTTTCTCGCGCCAGAGCGTCAATAAAATGAGAGAAAGACCTTCCAATCTGAGTGTCGATGGACTGTAGGAATGGAGGTTGAGGTTGTATGACCTCATTTTTTGGAGGAATTTACGCAACAGGTCGTGTGTTTCGATCCAACAAACGATATTCATGTCGGTGGCAAAAGATAGCAGTTTAGGTTCATCCTTTGGGAGGCACTGCATGAACTCTTACTCCGGAGAGAGGAGGCAGTGCAACAATTGACTCGTTCCCTCATCTCCATTCAGTGGTGACACTGAACAAGAGAAAGAACAGCGACTGGATTCTCTCTCTTCCGGCCTTGGTCGTTGATAATTCTTTGCACTCTCGCCACGCCTGTCTTGCAGGAGATTTTTTCACATTCATCTCCTCACAGATGCCATGGCAGGTTGGCCAAGGACACACTCCAATGGCTTTGTTAACGCCAAACTAAAGTAAAAACTAAATTCAAGAAGGCACGGCCGTTGTGAGCCATTGGCGACCGGTGACAAAGTGCACTCTTGTGCTCTCTCCCCCCCATGTCAAAACAACAGCGGAAAGTGGATGGTGAAGGATTACAGCGCAATTCAGGGCGGGGGCAGGCTGGATTATGATGTATAGTACTGTATAGTGGAGAACAGAAGCACCAGTCAGAGCTGTACCCATCTCTTACTTCCTTGGCTCAACCTCGGTCTGTATTTGACCTTTCTTTCTCCGTTTGCTCCTCAACCCATTGTCCCTCTCCATCTCCCCTTCTTCCTTCTTCTCTTATTCCTCTTCTTCTTCCTCTTCCTCTTCCTTGTCCTTTCTTATCATCCTCTCCCCTCCTGGCTTTAACGCCTTCTTCTGCTAACCATGAAGTTCTCCCTCTCTGCTGCCGTTGCTCTGGCATCTACGGTCGCCATTGCCTCGGCTAATGTCATCACGTATGTCTCCACATGAGTCTGAACTGCATTCCAACATTCAATGAACAGACTCCACTGATGGAATGCACAAACGTGGTGAAGGCAGAGTCGAAGAGGGATAGCACGCGGAAGGACTGACTGGACAAGCAACTGTGGCGGCCAGCGATTTTATTTTCAGCCCAAAGAAGAGTCGACGCGGCTCAGGAACAAATTTGCACCAACGGTCGAATCACCAACACTTTTTTCCACATGCAGACAGATGCAAGGAGGACAGGGCGCGATTATCAGTCTGCCCTGTCTGTCTCACCGCAGGCGTGCAGGCATTCCAATTGCTAACCCCATATCCTGCCCTTCTGCGCTTCCTCGTCACGTCTCCACAGCATGCCCATGGTCGGGCACTCTAACCCTACCTTGAAGAACTCAGCCGCGTGGACTAACCGCTACCTCCAGAAGCGCGCTGATGCCTCGCTGTCTCTGACCAACTCACTAGGCGATATTTCATATTGTAAGTGACTGCGTAGCTCGGAGAACCTCTTTTTTTTTTTCGTGTTGTCTTTGGATTAATTGCATTTACTTTGACCCCTATCACAAAAAGCCGTCGACGTCGGCCTTGGCACCCCATCCCAAACCTATCGTTTGATCATTGACACCGGAAGCCCCGTCACCTGGGTCGTGGGTAGCTCTTGCGTGGGATCTGGCTGTGGCAACGTATCTCGCCAGTACAACCCTCAGGCTTCATCGTACGTTATTGAATCCTCTCCATGGCCAATACAAAAGAAACGGGACGGATTAACCAACTTTTCTCTATCGACACGCTGCTTTCAATTCTCTAGCACCTCCGTCATCTCAACCTCTCCCCCTTTTCAGCTTTCCTATGTTGATGGAAGTACTATCGGAGGAAACTACTATAAAGTAAGCAATCTGGCTGTTGGAACCGATGGAAACTGTTGTGACCTATTTACTAACTCTATCGACTCGTTCTAGGAAGTATATAACCTCGGAGCACTTAGTTTTGATGCTGTCATCGGAGTGTTGAACCAAGATACTGCTGATATGCCCCCTACAGTCGACGGTCTCATGGGTCTTTGGTACACGACTGCCCAGAACGGTCCCGGTATACCGTCCAATGTCCCGTTCCTGAACGTTCTCGCAAACGGAACGTCGCTCACCAACAAGATGGTTGGAATCTGGCTTCAGCACCAAGACACGACAGCCAATACCTCTGCTGGAGGAGAGATCACCATTGGAGGCACGAACCCTGTCCGTTACACCGGCAATATCACCTACATCAACTGCGTTAGCAACAGCCCCTGGACCGTAAGAGATTGATTGTTTACGGACGGGGACATTCTCTTTTTTTGGTCGTTCTTTGTGGTTTGTGGTTGTTTATTTGTTTGTTGACCACAAGCAACTTTTGTTGAATCTTTGAATCAATTGTAGATCCCTGTCGGAGGTATCACCGTTAATGGACACAGCATTAATACTGCTGGAGCCGTGGGCGCAATCGACACTGGCACGAGTGCCATGTTGGTCCCCCAGAATGTATCCGACGCTATTAACAGCCTCATCCCCTCTGCTCAGAAACTGGTAAGCTTCATTGAGCGTAGGACGCTTTTGTATTCAATAACTGACATTTTTTTTTATCTTCTTTTGGAAATCAATTAGGTGAGTCCGAGTAACGGAATCGATGGCTGGGTTTTGCCATGCCAGGGTAACACCCCCATTTCCTTCACCTTTGGAGATTTTACAGTGCAGATTCCCTACACAGCAATTTCCATGCAGCAAATGGTGGCGGCTAAGGACAACCAAGGCAACACTTATTGTTTGAGCGCAATAGCGTATCCAAGTGGAGGCGTCGCGAGCATCGAACAGTGGGTGTTTGGTGATTCATTCTTGACAAATGTCTACGCTGTCTTTGACTTTGGCACGAACGCGGCAACAGGCGGACGCATCGGCTTTGCTCAACTCGCCAGCCCTGGATACCCTGGAGGTTCGAGCGGCGGTAGCTCTGGCGCCAGTTCGGGTGGCAGTTCTGGAAGCAGGAGCAGCGCCTCGAGCCAGTTCTCGTCCGTCTCGACGCGTGCTATCCAGGCTTTGGTCGGTGTTGCGGCCGTTGCTGTGGTTCTTCTCTAAAAGCCGAAGAATAAGACAGGGGAGAACAATATCGCGATACCAAGACAACTTATCTATTCTATCTATTCTATCTATTCTGCCTACCATGCTTTAATGAATGCACGACCAAAAGAAAAGAAACATTTTGAAAAATAAACAAGGAAACACAAAGAAGGAACAAAGGAGAGCATGAAAGACGCAGACGCGGAAGGCGCAAACAGCGCAAAGAACAACGGATCGTCTATTTGTAGATTTGTGGCAGAAGCAAGAGCCATGCACTGAGTGCATGGTGTCAAAAAGGGCTGCCGATGTGCGAGACATTGTTGGAGGGGCGGAGACGACAAGAGAAGAGCAAGAAGGACGCGATCACCGGGTGTGCATCATGCGCCACCAACTCGGGCAGTGGTATTCTCTTCTTTGCCCGTTGCTTCTTTTACTTCCTTTTTCTTCCTCATCCCTTAACACCTTCCCCCCACCCTCTTACGCAGAAATACTGTCTTTCCATATTCATTTCACGCAGGCTTTCCAGCTTTTTTTTTGTTTACCACAGTCGCCACATTCTCCATGGGACGACGAGCCACTCCAACGCCGCCTCCTCTTCTTCCTCTTCCTTCTTCTCCAACCCTCCCCCCTCAGAGTCTCACCCCTCAGAGTCGTTACTTTCTTCGCAACTCAACCCAAACTCCAGAGCCAGTCATCAAGAAAGAGTCTTCTCCATCGTCCTCCCCTCCTTCTCCTCAATGCCACGACCCACTGAGCAAGCTCATCCCACATCGCACCAATGATCAGTTTCGTCATCCGACCGGGGTATCGGTGCAAGAGACAGACAGCGGGATGTACGCCCGACTCGGTGCTTTCGCAAGCAATCAGACCCGCCATCACTACGATATCGATGACAGCCCAGCCTACGACTGGAGTAGTACTAGCGTCTTGGACGACGATGGAGACACATTCTCTGATGAAGACGCCATGGTCGCGTTCCTAGAAAGGCAGGAGCTCGAGCTACCTAGCGAGTCCACCTTTCGTCCAAGTGGAGAAAAAAGTCTATGGCCCGTCCAGAAGATGCAACCTCGCACGAACAACATCCCTTTGATGAGCAAAAAACGCGGACCTCATAGCGAGCAACTGCCAATGTTGGGAAATGAAAGTGAACCCGACAACATAAAAACCGTCTCCAAGATGAACAAGAGCCGGCAAGCTCGAAAGACAGATTCAGCAAAGCGGCGCCACCGAGGATCCTCCAGCAAGCACTCTCGCTCTTCGCCTCTTGAATGGATCGGCCCAATAACCCTCATTGGGTTTATATGTTTCGCCGCACTGTTTGTGCTCACTCTCCTCACCTCAGCTCGAAGGGACAGCTATCAAGCATACACGCTCCATGACAATGTCACTAGAGTTGATAAGGCTCCTCCCCTGGCTCTTCGAAGAGAGTGGACATGGGCGTGGATGACACGCCCACGAGTAAAAGACGACGACCTGCCTACGCTTCAATACGTCCAAGATCTCGAACATAAACTCGAGCAGGTCCAGGAGATTCTCCAACGGATCGAAGGAGCAAATAGACGCCAGGCGGCGCTGGATCGACAGGATGCATCCCCCTCAAGAACTCGGATCTTTTCAGCCCTGGAGACAAAGACCATTTCGGACATGATCGAGGAAGCCCTTGGTGCAGATATCATTGCAAAGCCGGACTTTGCGCTTTATTCTGCGGGTGGGCGTGTACTGTTTGATCTGACATCGGATAGTCTTGTGCGTTCACAAAAGTCGAAATCATTCCCAGGATGTCTTAGAGCTCAACTCCTTGTGTCGCCCATGAGGCCAGAAAGGGCTCTGCAACCGAGTGTCTTGGCTGGAGAATGCTGGGCCTTTCAGGGTGATCAGGGTCAACTCGGGATCCGACTCGCGCGAAAGATCATTGTGACGGATGTGACGATCGAGCATGTGGACCATCGTGTTGCTATGGACATTGGGAGCGCACCAAGACGGGTCGAGATCTGGCGACTAGAAGATCCAGATGATAGGAAGACCATTCCACCTCAGAGCTCAGGTTTCGAGATGCATCCTCCTCGATCAAGCCGGCAGGGCTCAAAGGAGACTGACGAGAGACAGCTTTTGTCCCCAATCAAAGGCTGCTGGCGGAATAGTAATGCGCCGTTACCGGTACCAGGGGCGAGTCTGTTGGCATCATTCGAGTATCAAATCAAGACTGACGATGGTGGGAGGGTAAAACGCGTCCAGACGTTTGCCATCCCTGAGGAAAAGCAGGATGAGGCCTCGACGAGGATCGTGGTACGAATCCGGTCGAATTGGGGTCATGACGAGCACACTTGTTTGTATCGAGTTCGTGTCCATGGGCTTGAGCAATAGCCATTTCAAGAACAGAGCAGGCACAGAAGGACAGCACAGAAAGACAGACAGCCAAGTTACTTGGCAAACAAACAAACAACAAAACAGGGGAAAATAAAATAAATAAGAAAAAAGAGGAGACGCGCAAAGACAGAGAAGCAATTCAAGGAGGACGCGGCGCGTGCGGTTGCCTCCAGTGGTGAATGGACTGGACGCCTTGAACGTGGGCAGTCACCGCGGTCGACTCGAAAAAAAAAAAAAAAAAAAAAAAGTGAGCTTCGAGTCCATTGCATCGTTCGTTCTGTCTCTCGCACTCCTTGTCCTCATCCCTCCTTGCCTGCTTGCCTGCCCTCCACCAACAAATCCCTTGACTGGAGATTATACCCGGACTTGCTGTCCTCCCTCCCCCTCTCTCTCTCTCCATTCCCACCTCCCACCCCCCCGCTTCGCATTCCACCTCAGCTTAGGATGTGGCCCATGGACGACTTTCCTGACATCAATGTATGTAAACGCAGGATTGATGAGACAGTGGTTGTCAGTCGCATGCTGCAGGGACCCATCTCCTCTGCACAGCACCCAATGATGTCTGTGCTAACCTCATCTTTCTCTTCCTTCCTTGCTCTGTCCAGGTCCATTCTTACATTGGTGTCATCATTGCCATTGCTGGAAACGTAAGTTTCCTTTCCATGGTTCTCCTGTCAACCTGTCTCGTTGGCGCAAGTTGGAGAACCTGAAATCCTCCCCTCTCCTCCACCTGCTCTACCCTGCCCACCCCTCGAACAAACAGCTGCTCTCCATCCTCAGTTAAAGCCCGATTGCATGGATTCTATGCTTACCCTATCCACTTGACCGCTCTTTCATTGAACCGATACTTAGATTCTGATCTCTGTCGCCCTCAATATCCAAAAGTATGCGCACAACCAGCTTCAGCCCAACGCACAAGTGGACGCCAAGCTTCCTCATCCCACAGCTTATCCTTTCACCATCGAAGAGGAAGAAGCCCCCGCCCACTACCGGCATGGACGAGGACGAGGACGACCAAATGCCATATCATCCCGATACCCAGCAGTCTCAGACGACAATCAAAGCTATCCGAGCAGTCGGAGTAGTAGCAGGAGCAGCATTCGCAGCGACCATAGCAACCACAACAGCGACACGAGCGAGCAGAGCGAAACCCTTGCACCAGCACCCCTCAGGTCCGACGAAGATGAATGCGACTCTGAAAATTCCGGTTCTGACACGGACTATCTTAGCTCCAAGGCCTGGTGGGCAGGGATGGTTTTGATGATCCTGGGCGAATGCGGTAACTTTCTGGCCTATGGATATGCTCAGGCCTCGATCATTGCACCCCTGGGCACAGTAGCCTTAGTCAGCAATGTGATCTTGGCCCCCCTCATGCTCAGAGAACCCTTCAGAAGTCGGGATCTGTTTGGTGTTGTAATTGCTATTATCGGGACAGTGGTTGTGGTCATCAATTCAAAGGAGAACGAGATCAAGTTGACCCCCGAGGCAATGACTGCTGCACTGCTGCAGACGCAATTTATTGTCTACTTTATTGTCTGCTCTGTTTTGGTTGCTGTTCTCGCCTCCCTTTCTGAGACCATTGGCAGTCAGTACATATTTATCGACTTGTCCATTGTCGCTATCTTTGGTAAGGGATCATTGGTATTGTTTGTTGGTGTTGTCTTGGTCGACAAGCAATCTGGATCATGGACTGACCCAAATGTGGACAATGTTGGTGACAATAGGCGGTTACACAGTCCTGTCGACAAAGGGGGTTTCCTCGCTTCTCAGCCTATCGTTTTACAAGATGTTCACCTACCCGATCGCCTACCTCCTCGTTTTTGTCCTGGTGACAACAGCGGTTCTCCAAATCAAATATCTCAACAAGTCGCTTCAACGATTCGACTCGACTCAGGTTATTCCGACTCAGTTTGTGCTTTTCACCACTAGTGCCATTATTGGATCAGCCATTCTCTACAACGATTTTGACGAGATGGACTTTAACAAAGGACTCAACTTTTTGACCGGATGCTGCATGACGTTTTTGGGCGTTTACTTCATTACCTCTCATCGTGACAAGGATGGACTGGCCACACCTGCGGTTGCGGATGCAGAATGGATTATGGCGACACAGCAGCGCTACGCAGCACCCAGTGCTCACCATCGGGCCTCCATTGATACATTCTCCTCCAACAGGGTCCACTATCCACAGGACTATAGTCGGCCAGATCACTTGATGGAGCAGGGTCGATCTTCTCTGCAGAACCTTGGAGTTATTGTCTCGCCCAATCTGAGCCATCGACCTATTCGGAGTAGTGTGGCAATCCCTTCAGAGTACAGCAGCAGCCATAATGCCGCGACACCGCTCTTGGGGACATCATCAAAGCAACCAGCAGTGATGCCCGGTCCAAAAGACCCCGCCTTCTCAATCACAAGTAGCGTACATAACGTTTTGGCCGCTGTGGGAGCCCGCCACACTAGCGCTCTGGGTCTCGGTGAGTTGAAAAGCGATTGTGTGAAAGTCGTTTCGTTTGTTTGATCCGCCAATACGACTTTGCGTTAATTGTGAAATCTAATATAACTTTTCTGAATTTTTGGAATGGATTCTGCAGACAAAGTAGTGGAAAACTATCTCGTCCAAAAGAACGAAGAGCGACGTGGAAGTATCCAAAGTCTCAACCAACAGCAATTTACTATGCAACGTCCAGGACTGGGATCTCGTTCAAGTTCGGCGTGTAGCGGTGCTTTTCCGCCTCCTTCGCTCACCACTCACCCTTCCAGCTCATCCCTTTTGGCGCCGTCGGATACGAACTATGGTAGCTCTTTCCAGACTCACCTTTCGGCCCAAGTGGCAGGAACCTCTCCGCTGATGCCATTTGTCCGCCCAAACAATGGACCGGCTTTTGATCCTAGATTCCAGGCACCTCATTTACAAGAGAGATCTCTCTCTCAGGACAGTACATTTCAAAAGCAGCCTCGTCCCAAGACCTCTGTGCCACCTCTGTCGAAGGAGCAACAGAAAGAACAACGACAACCTCAGCAACGAGAACTTAAACAAGGATCATCATCAGCCTCAGTGAAAGGTCAACCCAATTCTGCTGGGGTTGCTGTTCCATCGACACGGAGAGGGGATCGACAAACGTTTCCGTCACAGAGCGAACATGAATTTATTGTAGGGATGTCTCAGTCTGTAGAGTCTGATGGAGCCGCTGCACTTTTGAGTGCCAGTCCTCCGACCCAGCATGGCACAGGTCAAGGGTCTGAGTATGCAATCCATACCCTCCACAGGTCCCCGCTTCCTCAGTACCATCCTTTGAGCCATGCTATGCATGGCGGAAGTAGTAACGTGGTCGCCTCCACCGCGATAGATCCTCAGAACACTGCAGCCCAATTACCACCGCTGCCAACGTCATTCCTGTCCACGATGGATCCAAATGCCCAAGGGAGAAAGAAAACCCCGCATCAACGGAGTGGTTCAGTCGATCCTTCCTTTTCTCCATCTGTGTCTAGTTTCCCGCTGGTGGCCCCAGGGAAACGTACCGGCAATCAGTCCAAGACCGAGGGCGATGGCAGTGGCAGTGGAAGCCAGCAATAAATGTCATGTAAATTATTCTATTTAGCAAATATTACAGTGCCAGTCGCCGTTGCGTGTCCATCCATCGTATAAACAGCTCCATAGATCGGATCGGCTCGGAAGAAGACGCCACAGGCGTGAAGTGAGATAGCCAGGAAACACCTAGCGAATGTTGTTTACAAGCGGACACTGTCCTCAATCATGAGCCAACACGCCATGAAGCTGGAAATGGACATGACGATAATGAAAAGGGAGAAAAAGAAGGCAAGGTGAGATCATGGCACGCGAAAGCTGACAACAGCCGAGAATGACGAGATGCACAGCAGGGACTTGACTCTTCAATGGACGGCTGGTTTGTCAGGCAAGATACCATATTCAGAATCCCATGCGGGTTCCCTGACCAATTGTTCCCTAGAAGAAAGAGGAAAGTAGAAGAGGAAAAGCAATAAACAAAGTGGCGCCAGATCTGAGGAATGCTTTGGGGGTGACACAGAGCACTGCTGCCAAACACAAACAAAGGTGGAGAAGGAAGAGTGTGGTCTTGAGTTGTGCATGTGGCACAAGAAGAGGAAGGAGGACGAGGAGTGGACGAGGAGTGGACAGGCGTAGGAAAGTCTCCCCTTGGGCAAGTTTAGGAGTCCGCATGTGAGAGCGCGCGCGCTGTCCAGAACAGGAAATCACCCTTACAAATCAACAACGAAGAGAGTGTCCAAAAGTGGCAGAATCCTAGCGCGTCTCCTTCCTGGGTTGCACTGCATCAAAGCACCTCCCCTCTTTTTCTCTTCCCACAGTCTCCAGTCCACCCTCGCGTGTTCGGCCCACTTGTTTGCTCTTCTTCTCCACAACTGCACCGTCGCTGCTTCAAATACCACGCCCTTTGTGCCACTCGACTCTATTTTATTTTTCTGGTTTTTTCTGTATTTCTCTTCCATCTCTGTTCTCATTCTCCACACCCCTTCTCTCATTCACATTCACATCATGTCGAAGGCTAATTCCGAGCTCAAGCATCAAGATCCCGACCAAGACCAGCAAGACCCATACAGCGACCAAACTCCTGTCCAAGACGAATGGGGCCCCGTTGTATCGCACCACAAGGCACCCTTTGAGGTCGGAGATGTGTTTTTCTACTCTGTCCTGATTGGCACCTTCTTTACAGGTCTTCACTATTACGGCGAACACTTCTGGTCCCACATCTTGGCCACGTACCCGAAACCGGTCATCATCCTCGGAGGTACCTTTATTGTTTCCGAGGTCGGCTTTTGGTTCTGGGTCTCCCTCTTGGCCATCTTGGATCTGTATCAGTTCCCAAAATCATTTTGGCGTTACAAGATCCAACCGCTCAAGGTGCCGACTTGGGAATGGTACACCAAAGCCCTGTGGGTCGTCCTCCAGAATCAGTTCTTGGTCGGTGTGCCTACAGGATTGTTGTTGTACAAGTTGCTGGAATGGAGAGGCAACCCAATGGGGATGGAGTTGCCCACAGTTTGGGATTTGGCCAAGGAATCGATTGGCTTCTTGGCGATTGAAGAAATTGGTTTTTACTATGGACATCGTCTGTTGCATCACCCAAAGTTCTACAAGAGAATCCATAAGCAGCACCATCTCTACACTGCCCCCATTGGTATCGCAGGTAAAAAAAAAAAAGGCTACAATGAGATAAACCGATTCTTTGTGCGGAAAAATTAATAATGTGGTCAGTTCACTTGAAGAGCACGCACACTCACACTGAATTTCTCTTGTTAGCCATCTACTGCCACCCTCTCGAGCATTTCATGTGCAACCTCTCACCCCTGTTGCTCGGCCCTGTCGTCATGAAGTCGCACGTTCTGACCCTTTGGCTTTGGATCACCATCGGTAAGCTTTTCAGCAGACAACCGACCATCGTTCAATCATTGTATTAAATGTTTCCCCTACTCTCTCTCTCTCTCTCTCTCTCTCTCTCTCTCTCTCTCTCTCTCTCTCTCTCTCTCTCTCTCTCTCTCTCTCTCTCTCTCTCTCTCTCTCTCTCTCTCTCTCTCTCTCTCTCTCTCTCTCTCGCTCTGCGACTCATACATTTAGCCCAAACCAACGCCATCAACTCTCACTGCGGATTCCACCTGCCATTGTTCCCCTCCCCCTTGGCACACGACTATCACCACGAGGTTTTCAACAAGAACTATGGCCCCGTTGGCGTCTTGGATTGGTTCCATGGCACTTCAGGATCCCGTGAGTTGACTCTGGAGAAGAAGAAACAAAGAGAAGCGGCAGCCAAGGTCAAGAAGGATGTCACAAAGTTGGATTAGAAGGACGCTTGCCGTTCTTCCTTCCAACACCGCTATATATATACCAAGGAAATAATAAAATAAAGAAAGGGAATGAATGTTTATTGCAGCTGGGTACTCTATGAAGGTGCGGACAAAATGCGTTGACCAGCTGCTCGAAACTATGCAATTTAGTCTGCAGCATGGGAAGTACCTATTTGTTTGATATCCTCTCACTCTTGCAAAAAAATGAGATGGTCTGACGGCACACACACAAACACTCTCTTGGTCACGCGAGGAGCAGTCATCACGGCGACTCAAAAAGAACTTGTCCGATCAAGTATTCACCATCATGGGAGACAGAAGCATGTGTCTTTCCAACACCAAATGTCTCTGCCACTCTGACACATGGCTTCCCTAATGTGTCGATAGGATCCGACATTTGATATCGTTAACATAAAAGCAGAGTGCTATAGAAGGATACCTTTTGAGGAGGGTGGTGGAGTTATCAAACAGGATGCGGCCTAGCAATTTAGCAGTGAATCATAACTTGCCATTCTCCTTGACGACAGTGACATCCTGCCAGGTGAGGGTGTGATGAGGGTATAGGGCCTTGAACGAGGCTTCTTTCAAAGCCCATCGAGAAGCCAAGTATCGAAGTGATTCATCATTATGGTCGATTTTCGTCAGAGCCGACTTTCCTGAAGAAGAGAACAATGGCGGCTCTGTTCCTGCATGTTCTATTTTTACGGTCGAGACTTTGACAGTTGATGCTGAAGAAGAAGAGGAGGATGACAGATCCTCAACGTCCGCGTCAGTAGCAGAAGAGTTTCGGGCTCTGATGCGTGCTTGGATAGCAAAGAACTCGTCTTGCTCGGATTTGGTCAGGATCCGGGTGATGAGCCGCTCAGGCCGTAATCGAAAGAGACGCTGGAGCCGGGGTAGGTGCAGGATGTCGACGCCGATGCCCAGGATCATTCAGTCGATTGGTGAAGAATGAACAGGGAGAGAACAATAATGAGGGTTTTTTCCTTGCAGAGGAGTCTTTCCCATCTTCCGGGAAGACTGTGACTGCCCTTTCAACAAACTCAAAGTGATCATGCATGCATTGCATGCGTTAATGGAAAAAAGATGTGAAGAGGGAGATGGACAAATGGAAGCTGATGCGGTGAGTGAAGGTGCTGGGTTGGGGCCTTTTAAGGTCGTCCGCCTTTGCCACTTCTTCTTGCCCAGTCCAGTCAACAAACCGCGCCATCGAGACATGGGAACAGACTGACACGCAATTGCACGCGACCGCAGTCGTTGTCTCTTTCTTTCCGTTCTCTCTTCTTCTTTTTCTCTCTCTCTTTTTCTTTTCTCTCTTCAAACATCATTGCCCACCCACACCATCCTCTCCTCTCCTCTCAAAGAGACACGCACGCACGCTTGCACAAACGCATACGCAGCGCGGTCCTCCCCTTCTCTTGCCCATCTCCATCTCTCTTTTCTGTCTGTGTCGGTTCGTCCATCGAGCACAGCTTTGCACGACACCTTCTCCTTGCTTCTTCTACCTCTCCTTCCTTTGCTCTCTCTTCTACAGCTACGCATACGCATACGCATACACATTTACAAAAAACAAGGAAAAAAAGACGGTTGTCATTCCACCCATCTCTGTCTGTCTACTAGACACCTTTGTTTCCACATCTCACACTCTCTTGTTCTCTTTCGCCTTTGCCTCCCTGCCTCCCTCTCCTTTGCTTTCTTTTTCTTTACTTTTTTATTTCATCCCGAGCACCCAGTCTGTCTGTCGGTCTGTCTGCCCCTCTTTCCTTGCTGTTCCCGAGCAATCGTATTCCGAACTGACCCTTCCCCCTGCCTCCCTTTCACCAGTCAGCCTGCCAGCTTGTTACACCCCTTTCAACCCTTCGTTTGCATTATCGGACAAGCCCAAAAGGACTGTACCACATCCGTCTCTTCTCTCTCTCGCTCTCTCTCTCTCTCTCCGCTTGTGACTTCGCCCTCTGCATTTCTTTGCCCCTCTCGACTTTGCCCTCGTCCGCTTAGGAGGACCACCAGCGACACCTCCACCTCCGCGACCACGCCTGCCTGCACATGAAGCTCTATCGAGCAGAGACGGGCAAGCGCGTGCTGATACCCCAGCTGCGGCCCAATGACGGGTAAGAAACACACATGCACACACCCCCTCACACCCCAAACTCACACTGCACAAAGCATCTTCTCTTTGTGTTGCCACCATTTCGGTTCTGTTCGTTCCTTCTTGTTCTGCACCCAGGCAAAAGGGGTCATGCTCTCTTTGTACGTTCTCTGACTCTGCACAGCACGCGCCTCCCCGTGCTACCTTCCACTCCCAACCAACCAACGAACCAAACAACTTCAACGCCCAATCCCGTCTCCCTCCTGTCTTGGACCTGAGATAGATGACAATGGCAAAGTCGAAGAGGTTCTTGTGCACAACGGGAGTCGGCGGGAGCAACTATGCAACAGTAGCAACAGTAGCAATAGTGGTGACATCGAGGCGTTTTGCCTTGACGTCCTTGTCACGTTGAAGCAAACTCCACTCCCTCTTTTTCAATTGAAACGTTCTCCTTCGCTGGTAACAAACTGTTTATCTCTGCGCCTTCAATAGTCTTGACACGTTGCGCTTGGCAATTGAAAAGTCCACCCGAATTCCTCAAGGCTCCCAAATCCTGATGACCTCTCAAGGGCTGCAGCTCAAGCCAGACATGATGTTCGAGGCCATCACATCAACGGGCAAGGTACGAACAACATGGTCCATTCTCGATCCAATCGTTATCTGGCTGGTCATGCGATAATTTTAATATGAAAAAGAGAGCTGCGTCTCCTCTCCTCTCCGTGCCCATCCAGTTGTTCTTCCTCTCCCCTCACATACCCAGCACACAGTCGTGCTCCTCCCTCCCCTTTGTGTCTCCACGCAATTCCTGGCTAATTTCACCGTCGCCACAATCTTTCCCTGCACGAAATCTGGCGGAGAATTTTCTTTGAACGATGACTACAAAATTGAACACGCGCACATCATCCGCCCCCCTGACTCTTGTTGTGTACCCTCTGTTATGGTTTAATCGCTGTGGTGTCAAAATCCAAGGACCCTTGCAGTCGATCAGCATTCGTGGCCCGGCGACAACAGTGCACACGCTGTGAAAACAAAACTAAACATCTCTACCTCCTTGCATATGATAGAGCGAATACACAATCATGGTCTACAATCGAGAAGTCCTCACTACCGATATTTCGAGCAGTATACTGACTCTCACAGAGCAAGCAAAGTCAGAACCGCCCATCCCGCCACTCACGCCAGCACAACTTCAGGCTGTGACTATCCCCAATATGTCAGAATCCCCCACATCAACACGGGAATGGGGCAACAAGTTTCACAGGACGTTTGAGGCATATATTGCCCATGTCTTGGCCTGCTACAAAGCTATTGTTGCCCATGCTGGCGTTTGTGAACGGATCATGGAGGAGTTACGGATGCAGTCCCTTGCAGTTCAGGTCGCCCTTACCAATCTCGATGCGCACAGTCGGTACGATTTCTAGAAAACATGAGCGGTCAGTTCTTCGCCTTGTCTGTATGGAAACGCAATCTAATCCTTGTTTTTAATTTCATGCAGATCTGTACTGGAAACATTTGAAAAGTTCAATACGTTCGCCACTAAGGATTTGACTAAACAAGCCCGCTTGCTTCAGTCGTAAGTGGAAACTCTATACTTTATGGGATATAACCATTCACAAAATGCCGTCTCGTTGACCACTTATATTCCGCCATTTTGAATAGATTCCCTCGGGATATTGAAGCACTACGACAGATCAAAGTCCACTCAGCTCTCCTCCCGGCCGACTCACCGGATCGTTATATTTCCGATTTTATACCAACGGACAAGCTTGTGCTGTGGGCAGAACGCTGTCGAGAAATCCACGATGGTCTCATGCGCGACGGAAGAGAGCTCTCAAAATCCATCAAGGAGGTCCAAGAGGGCACTCTTGCTATCCGCAACAACAGTGGCATCAAGTAAGTGTGAATTTCAACCGCAGCTCAACCTTTCTGCAGAAGCAAGAGCTCACATGTGGATGTTTTTTTTTTTTTTTTTTTTTTTTTTTAGTTTGGAGCAACTAGAAGACGCCATGTCGGATATCCTTCAGACAGTCGAGCAACAAAGTGAAATACGACATCGTATAGAACGAGGTACGTTGCTATTCAGCGTCCGGCGTAAGAAATCTTGGAAACCCCGCAATAGACTGATCGTTTGTGTTTAATTATATATCCCAGATCAAACCCGTGTGAAAGAGCGCCTGACCGAAATCTCTAGATCAGCAGGATTCTCGGGTGCAGCATCGACCATCGACGCGCTCGGCAAATTGGCAAATGTCTATGTGACCGACTACATTGAGTCATCCCATCGCGCGGACGAGATGCTCCGCAATAAGTTGGGAATATTCATCTCTGCAAAGCGATCACAGACCGCCAACTTGATCTCCCAGTTGATGCACATTTCGAAATTGCAGTCTACGATTGCCAGTATACCACCCAGCCTCGGACATTTAGACGATTCTCTTCGGAAACGGGACGCCGATTTCAGTCAGCTTGTTTATGTTCAACGAATCCCTATCGCTTATGGAGCGCTTGTGGTCGAGATTGTCCGTCGACGTGAGTATTCAAAACTCCTCCTTACAAAGTCTCATCAGCTAGCCGAAGTAATGTCCCGATTTCGACAAATGGAGCAACGCCGGCGCGATTCTTTCCGGTCCGAAGTTGCAAAGTTTGTGCCTGTTGTGGTCCCCGGACTGGATGATGCTCCCCCTTTTTGCGAGATCAATGCCTTAAATACCAAGGATCGACTTCCTCCTTTCACACGGGAACACGTCGCCGAGTTTGAGCGCCTGGTCCAGCAGTTGAGCATTGGCATTGGTGGACAGGATGGTGCGGACAGCCATGTCATAGGTATCGGTGAGTCAAGTACTGGTGCAAGCTCCATCAACAGTGGACAAGAGGCCAATCAGGATGCACTATCGAAACTTAGAGTCACCCTGACCAAGATGACGACCCAGATGGATGTCATGGGGGGTGAATTTGAACGGATATTGGAAAAGAGCTTCCTGACAGAGCGGATACAGCGCCTGGAGGAAGACAATGCCCGACTCCGGTCCGACATGTCGCGTGTGGATGTACAACAACGATCTGGAACTCCACAGCAAGCTCAAAACCCTTTCCCTCGCCAAAGTACACCCATTGGCGGAGTAGGTGCGAGCTCTGCTGGCGTTGGATCAGCGTCCACTGTTGCTGCAGGGGGTATGTCCGTCAACCAGCCTATTTCCCCTAAATTGAGCCGTCAACCGTCTCGAGGCAATAGCTCGACGCCTATCGGCCAACGTCTAGACTCGGACGAACAACATCAGATTCTTCAACAGCAGCTTCAACAAAATCAAAAACTGTCAAAGGAGAACACCGAGCTGTCGTCCAAGATCAAAGCCTACGAAGCTAGGATTCGATCGCTGGAGGATACTTTGTATCAAAACTTCCGCGCCGGAACTGGGGCAGATTCATCCTCTTCATCGAGCAAAGATTTGCGACAGCCCTCGAGTTCACCCGGTTCTGACCAGCCTTGGAAAGATCCTGAGGATATCCAGGCGGCGAGAAGTCAATCTCAAGCAAAGGAGCAAGAGAGACGTCGCGACGAGGAAAGACTTGTGTCTTTGGAGCACGAGTTGGAAGACCTTTCACAAAAGTTGGAAGAGACTGAAGGCAAACTCCGTAACGAGTACACCATTAGTCAACAAGCACTCGCGACCAACGATGAGGTATGATGGTTATCTTTTGAATTCGTCCAATATCTTCATTGACACATACTACAGAAGATATATGTAATGCTGACAATTATCCTTTTTTTATTTGCCTGGGCAATAGCTCCGACAGGAGTTGCTGGAGATGAAGCTACAGTCAGCGACATTGGAGGGAGAGTCGACTCTCAGCCCATCAGACTCTGCCTCAGCTAAGCGTGTGGTTGAGTTGGACGAGGAGTTGCAGCGTATGACCCTGAAATACGAACACCTTATTCAACATCACGAGAACGAGACCAATATCCAGGCCGTGGAAACAAAGGCGTTCAAAGACCGGATTGAGGAATTGAGTAATCAACTCGGACTCGAAAAGGAAATTCTAGAAGGTCAATTAGCGGAGGCCAAGAGGACTGCGGACGAAGCGACCGAACGAGCCACAGAATTGGAGAATGAACTAGAAGTGGTGAATGAAGAGCTCCAAAACAAGGTACTCGAACTGGAAGAAGAGCTCGAAAATCACGCTGCAGAGCACGAAGAGGTCACAGCGCGCGCATTGGAGCAGGAGCGCCAACTCGAGTCGCACCGTGCAGTCCATACTGATATTCTGGCCCAACTCAAGGATCAAGAGACCAAGGTTGTTGCAGCACAGGACTCTGAAAAGCAAATCAAGGAGGAACATAAAGCACTGCAGGAGGCGCATGATCAACTGCGGAAGGAACACGAACAGTTGACAAAGGGTCATTCCGAAACGACACAAGCCCGAGATGAGCTGGCGCAGCAGGTTTCTTTTCTGGGACATCAGATCTCGGATTTGGAGGCGCAGCGCGAGGCATACAAAACCGACGTCAACTTGCGCTTGGAAGATGCGAAGACGATGGTTCGACGTGCGGAGGAGGACTGGAAAGAAAAGTCCAGGCTTCTGGAACAGACTGTGCGTGCCACTAAGGCGCTTGTAAAGCCAATCCGCGATTGTATCGTGGCAATTGGAAAGGAGGCACCCAAAGAGGACTCTGAACTTGCAGACTTGAATTGGGCTCGCGAGAGGATCCAGGACATTGGGCTCTCCATCCAAAGCCTTGTTGAAAAGCACGATGCAGACCATGCCCTTGCCCAAGCTAGCCATGAGAAGCAATTGACTAAACTGGTCAAGGAGAACGACAGCGGCAAGGATATCCTTGAGCAGACCATCTCGACGCTTAAAGATTCTTTGCAGAAAGCGGATTTGCGGACCGATACTGTCAAATCGGAACTGGAGTCCACCATTGACCGAATGAAGGAAGAAATGGATAATATGAGGGTCCAGCAACGCGCATCCGCAATTCCTGTTCCAGCCTCTACCACTCTGTCAGGATCGCCCAATCTGTCCACCTCGCCTGATACTCCCATGCCACCTTTGCAACAACCGGCACCTTTGACCATGGGATCCTCGGAGTCTTTCAGCAGAGAGGACCGCATTTTACTAGGCACCCTGGCACTCGAACTTGGCATCCCTCTACCAACGCTGTCAAAGGTCGATGATTCTTTGGACGTAGTGTCGCCAACCTCTTCAGTCCTCTTGGATAGTTCCGAGAGACGCTCAAGGTCTAGAAGCGAATTGCTCACGCCAACACCCACAACCGCTGAAATGAGTTCCTCCAGCATTGTCGCGGCGGGTGGCTCTAGTAGCAGCTCCAGCAGAAGCTCCAGCACCACGGTTCCGCTTTCGACAGATATCCTACAGACCTTTGATTTTTCAGACCTGGATGTCACCAAGGCAACCTATCTGGTCAAGAAGAAACTTTTGGACACGGAACATTTGCTGAAGCGATGGCAACGTGAGTGCAAGAATCTTAAGGAAAAGTACAACCGAGCTTGGACGGAGGCGCATGAGAAAATCGCGTTCAGGGATTTCAAGGTTGATGACCTGACTCTATTCTTGCCCACACGGAACTCGGTCTCAAAGCCTTGGGCAGCTTTCAACATCAACTGCCCTCACTACTTTTTGCAGATGACGCCTCAGATGGCGACTCAACTGCAAAAACGTGAATGGATCGTGGCGAGGATTACGTCCATTACAGAGGCGGTCGTCGACAAGCGCCAAGCAGCTCAGACTGAGGGGGAGGCGTCTTCCTCGAGTGAGGTGTCCTCGCACAATCCGTTTGGACTTGCTGACGGCATCAAATACTATCTGTTGGAGGCTACAAGTTGGTCAGCTCATCATGGCCATAGTCATGGACATGGCAGGTCTTCCTCGTCATATCACTCTAGCAGTGCACGAGAGAGCAGCAGCAGCAGCAAGCTTCGCCATCACTCCTCTGCCTCGGCCTTGGGAGAGTCATCCAGCTCGTCAAGACATGACCGTCGAAACAGGGAGCAAGAATCGGAACGTAGACGACACCGCGACGAAGAAGCCGGGGTGCAATTGTCGACGCACACCGAGGAGACTGCATCCGAGCCCCAATCGCCTCGTGAGAGGAGAGGGTCTACTTCTGAAACTGGCATTTCCGCTACATCTCCTGGAACGATGCCCAGCTCTGTCGGCAACCCTTCATTGCTGAGCTTGATGCATCCCAGTGCAGGTCAAAGACTTGTTGAGAGCCAGGCCAGCCTGGCCACGACGACAACCACAGCCTCGGGTTCGAGCACAACCGCTGTTGGAGGATCAACTCAAAGTCAGGTGTTGAGAGACAGACTCGCGGCTCATGGAAACATTGTGGCAGAGCTTCCCGACGAGACTGGCTCTTCGAGCACACACTTGCCACCAACAGGACAGGCATCGAATCGTCAGTCTATTGGGGACTCTAGCACTGCCCCTATCTCGATTCCATTCCAGTCTGCGGCCACCAATGCATTGAGGGCTATCTCGAGCTCTGTGGGTAGCACAGGATCAGGTGGCTCTGGCTCGATCTCGTCTTTGTTGGCGCACCAGCTCGGAGGAGGCGGTGGCTCGGGTTCTGGCTCTGGTACATCCACGAGTGCAACAGCGATTCTTGCCGCTAGTAGTCCCCCTCGTAACATGCTACTCTCGTCTTCGCCCCACAAGACTGGAGTTTCGACCGTGTCTGCGATGGGCACGACAGTGAGCGTGAACAGTGGCTCGACTGTGACGACCATGACCAGCGGCCACGCAAGCAGTGCATCCGGAGGGGCAAGTGGAGGTTATTCCCCAGGCATGACTTCCTCTGCAGTTTTCGGATCCTCGAGTGTGCCAGTGCACCCAAGCCGATTGAGCCTGAGCAGCAACCGTGACGATCTGGAGCAATTGGCTGTGTTTGCTACGGATGAGGAGCAAGAGCAAGACCGGGAATTGCAACGGCAACAACAGCAACAACAACAACAGCAGCAGCAGCAACATCAGGCACAGGGCCGAGGTTTCCACAGAACCTCTTCCTCTACTTCGACCTGGCATGGACACTCTTCTGGGAACTTGTAAATAGTCACACTGTCTCAAAGCTTTTTTTTAAAAAAAAAATGCTTCGCCCAAAACCAAAAAGAATTTCATTGTCTCGATTGTGGTGTGCAATGGTTGCCTGTTCTTCCTTGGTTGGTTTCTGTTACATCTGCAAATTCTCAATCAAGCTTTTGGTCATGAGAAAAGAGAGCAAAGATGAGCCGCGCCAAGAGAGGCAACGTAATTTTAGTTCAAATTGTGTGATCCTGTGATGCGAATTCTTTGGGTTTCTGCTGAAGGTTCTTTTTTTTTTTTTTTTTCTTTCTTTTTCGTTTGCACTATTACGACATCTGACCAAGAGTCATAGTCTTACTGCGTTTCCGGAGCCGAAGGACGCTCTAGAAAGCCCCTGCGCAGCGTGATGGCTTCTCCTGTTAACAAAACTAGTCTTTTCATCTCCATTTGAATTGCAACCCGAGTTTCGGAGGAGGGCATCATAAGGAGGTTTTATTGCGGTTGGCTCGAGTACATAAATATAGACTAAGTTATATACAAAAAGAGTGGGGAGTATATAGGTAGTTGTAAGGGCCTCTTCTAGCGCAGACGATAAAAAAGACGTCTTGCAACAGGTTGAGGACGATGTTTGTCGGCCTGGTGGATGACGCAAAAAAAAGACAGCAGGAACGGGAGGAGTATTTCTTTCTTTCCTTGACCACCTCCTCTTCTTTGCTGCTCCCATTCTAATGAGAAAACGGGGAAGAGACCGTTGGGCCAAGGAGGCGTCTATTTGCTTGTTTGCTTTGGCGCGGTTGGGTATCCTTGGGCTGCAACTTTTGTTGCTGTTGCTGCTTAGAGGACTCTGACGTGCACCTCGGGGATGTTGGCCTTGGGCGTGGAAGCGAAGGGGTTGGCCTTGCCGATGATGGCCATGACCTTTGACATGGCGTTCTGTTGAGCGTTTGGCCGGAGAGTGGGGACGTGGTGGCGATGATAAGCCGTGGGGATATTGTAGTTGTTGCGCGAGTGTTTGGGGAAGAAGGTGCGGTAATAGGTCAATCTTGGCTTTTGGAACATTGTGAGGAAAAGGTGAGTGTGAGAGTTGACGGAGAAGCGAACCGGAAAGAGTGTGTGTGAAGAGAAAAGAGAGAAAAGCCCAGCGAAACAAGTATTTATGTTTGAAAGAACGTTGGTAAGAAGAGAGTGATCACGAGAGCAATTTTCCAAGGAAGGAACGTATCATGCGCGGTGGGGTTGGTTGACCCGCGTGAGTAAGATCATGTGACGTATTTCTAGCAACTGTTTTCTTCTTTGACATTCTTCAACTTTGCCAACTATTTCTAGTATTTCTTTCATTGATCGTGCAAACCTATGCTGCATGGATGTCTTGTCATGTTAGGCCAGCGTCCTTTAGCTTGAAATAACGTGGATGACATATTTGTTCGTCGCCAACGTTGGGCGGGGATGTGGTCGCATGTCGGATACCTTTCAGTTTGCACTCCTCCAAAATCAGGTACTATCAGACTGTTTGATCCATGCAGTGAAACTGCGGCGGCAGACGAATGGAGCTTGTTGTCAATCAAACGGTTCTCCTTTAGGTGTAGCGTGGTTAATGGAATGAGTTCTGTGCCACGTCGATCGGGGAGGTAATCGTGACAACAGCCAGGATCATACCACGGCCGTATGCGCGCCCTGGAGGCGTTCCGTTCTTCATCGGACAAAAAAAATGCGCAGTAGCTTGAACCCATCTAATTTTCTAGAGGTTTTTTTTCTGACTTTCACAACAAGAGTACTTAGTCTAATATCAAGTTTATCGATGTGAGCACCCCGTCTTTCTCCTCCGAGATGGGGGCACCTAATCATCAGCCAACAGAGGGTAGCTACTGGAATGTGCAGGACCGCCCGAATGACGATCCGAAAGACGAACGACGAACGACGACGACTCGAACACGCCTTGGGAGGTACTTGCCTTGAGCTTTGAAGCAGTTTGAAAAAAAGCATGTTTCATTCTCTTCGTTCGTGAAGAAGTTCAAACTGTCAGACCTGCAGGAAGCACAAGGCAACTCTGAAGTCTTGATCGAGTATGCAGAGCTTAGATATTGCGCCGGCTATTGTTGAATACAGCGTACACCACCTCCAAGAAACACAGTCTGAAGCGGTTTTCATTTGCCAATGCGTTCCGCGCCAATATCATATTCACGCGTAGACAGTGGAAGACTTCGAGGCCAACCCTGCTTATCTTTGGGATAATGCAGGCCTACCAGAGAGTAAGCTGAAGACCACCCTAAGCTACATCAACACTCAATGGATCGGACACAAACAACGCTTCATTCACGCGTGGACAAACAAGAAGGCGCTCATGGAGTCTACAAAAAGTTTATTGGCCCAGCGTGGAGGGTCTTTGACCCATGCATTGGCTTGCTTCGAGGACTATATCAGCAATCAGCTAAGAGGATCACGAGCGGATATGGGTGGGAAGATACACGACTTGCACTCCTTCAAGAGGTTATGGACCTGGAAGAGCAGCTTCGTATACTCGAAGACCAGAAAGAACGCGAAGAGCAACTGTATGCACCCAGGGAGCAGAACAAACAAGCAGAGTCGTCGCTGCCCTCACGTGACGAATCTGTACTGAGTGACGTAGTCAGAGCAAATGCAAATGTTTTTTTTTCCTTGTCCATCAACTCCAATCCTGCCCTTCGTTCCTCACATCCACCCCCGATGTGCTGAGACTGACCGACCGACCGACCGACCGACCGACCTGCCTGCCTGCTTGACAGACCCAGACTGACTGACTGGACACAACGGACCGGACACGGACTGCGCTCTCCTTCTTTCCTTCTTTCTCTATCGCTCCTTCTCTCTCGAGTACCCCCTCTCTATCTCTTCCTCCCTCCCTTTCGCACAACCAGCACTCGCCCAGTGCCTTCTTCACTTCAGACTGAAAAAAAGGGGCGAAAAGGAGACAGCAGCCCAACTGTTGAGCGAGATCACCTCTCCATTCCCATCCCTTTCCATCATGACGGAGGATCCTCAGTCCATCTGGCTGGAGCGCTACCAGTATGTCCAAAGTGCCGCCCCACGCTGCCCCTGTATGGGTCACTCCAGAACTCGATCATTTTTATTAACAGCCATTCTCCTTCCTGTTCACTCTGCTAGGTCTACTCAAGCGCAGGAAAGAAACCTCAAGGAGTTGCTGCACCAAAAAGGTGCTAGTGGAGTTACCAGTGCCAGAGACAGGTATGGCTCACTCTGCACTCGCTCGCGAACCTCACTCCCAAGCTGTGCCTACCCGCCGTGGGAAGACTGAGTGGTGAATAGATGTCTCGCTTCGTACTGACTAATACCCCGTTCCCCGTATTTCTATTGTTCTCCCGATTCTAGGCTGCGGGAGGAATATGAGCGCCTGATCCTGAGTGATATTGTCCTGGCGCAGTCAAAGGAAATCGAGTCGGCTCTGTGGAAAAACGTTTTTTATATCGTCATTGATGGATACCGTCGCAAACTCGCCACTTTGGAACGCCCAGAGAACAACCAGAGCAGTGACAGACGAGACGATAGACGTGACGGTAGAGGCGGCGCAGGTGGTGGACGGCAGCATGGAACCAGGGGGAACAAAAAGCCGGTGCCTTCAGTGGAACTTCGCAAGGTGTCGACAAAATTCCGAGCGTTTATTCAAGAGGCAACTGGGTTTTACCATCGGCTGATTCAGAACCTGGCCTCTTGCTACGACCTGAACGAAATGGGTGCCAATATGCAGTCCTTCCCCCTGGCTGGAAAGAACCCCACTCTTGAGATCTCGGATGCTGCCAGGCAGTGTGCTATCAACAGTTGTCACAAATGCTATATCTTTTTGGGAGATCTCGCTCGTTATCGACAGACCTACAATGACTCGCCCAAGAAGAATTGGTCGGCAGCGCGTGATTACTACAACGAGGCGAGAAATCTGCTGCCATCCAGCGGTAACCCCTACAACCAGCTGGCGGTCATTGCCACGTTCGCTCCAAACAACTTTCTCGCCTTGTACTTTTACTACAGAAGTTTGGCAGTTCGACTTCCGTTCATGACTGCACGCAACAACATCAAGGTGTTGATCCAGAAGATGAGTGTGGATCCAGAAAAGGGCAAAAAGTTTGTCAAGGACGAGCGTTTCAACGATCGCAACTCTGCCAACAGCAAGGATTCCAGCTTGTTGAACGATTTCCTGGCGAAATTCATTTTGTTGCACGGATCGCTCTTTTTGCGTCAGGTGGAGGGTTTTGACAGCAGGCTGATGTGCGAGCCTCTCGAGGGACTCTTCTTGGATCGCCAGATTGACCCCGATTTGTTGCTCAAGATCCAGATTGTGAACATGTCCAGTCTTTATACCATGTGTTATATTCCTTTGCAGGGTAAGCTGCTCATTCAGTGCCGACTTGGTGTCTTTTGTATATTTGTAGACGTGTTTTGAGATTGACTAACATCGTTTAACCCTGTAACCATAGACGATGGACCTTCTGTGACACCCCAGGACCAATTGACCGCGGAAAGACATGCGCTAAAGCT
Organism: Entomortierella parvispora; assembly: GCA_963573315.1. Taxonomy (NCBI): domain Eukaryota; kingdom Fungi; phylum Mortierellomycota; class Mortierellomycetes; order Mortierellales; family Mortierellaceae; genus Entomortierella; species Entomortierella parvispora. Next base: position 26,979 of record CAUYJH010000046.1, read on the forward strand.
CATTCTTACCACCTTTGCCACCATGCTTAGCTACTCTGTTCCGGATTTGGACAATCACAGAAATGGCGACAGCAAGAACAGGACCCGACCAGCTGACTACTTGCCAACAAATGTGCATCGCTCCATGCCCGCTCTGCGTCTCTCCCTCAAGTGGATGCAAGTCAACCTCCACCACGTGAAGCGACTTACGGACGGCTTGTCACAACAGGAAAAGGCTGCCTTCAAGCTCGACCAGATTTTGGACAACCTTGCGACATTCCTGAACTTGCTCGCTGACGTTTACCCTTACACTGACGACACCATCTTCTGTCGTGATGTTCTTAAGGAGGATTCGGAGCTTCAAGGTTTCGCAGCTCTGAAGCGCTCAATTGATGAACGACCCCTTTCTATCATCTCTCCCAGCAAAATCAGTCCCAAGGCAGAAATGCAGATGCGTGTTGCTGACATGTTCCAGGATGCTCTGTCACTCGGCAGGGTCGAGTGGGTCGAGTTTTATGGCGGGAACGTTGATGGTATGGATGGAAACCGAATCCTCCATTTTGACACGGAGCCAATCTCAGAAGAAGAGGAAGAGCAAGAAAAGGGCGAGGACTCTGCAGAAATCACTGTCCATGCTTTTGAAGAAGAGTCTCAGGGGGAAGATGAGTATGAGGAGGAAACTGATTATGAGCGAGAGACAGGAGATGAGGCTCTGAACCCGTTCCATCCAGTCAAGGCTACCCCACAGTCATCTTCTGTCCAGCCAGCAAAGGATCAGCCACAGGATGTCGAGGATGACAGCGAGCAGCGACAGGCCGTTGATGCTCTGGTCTTTGATGATGATGACGATAATGACCTTTCATTGATTGTCGGAGGAGATGATGAAGATGAAGATGAAGAGGAGGAGGTTGTTCTCTTCACAGGCCGCAAGAACATTGTTGGGGGAAAACCGACGCCAAAACCGGCACATTTGAAGACTACTGGCGTCATTGGAGGAGGACGAAGGTCGTCCATGTCTCCCACCAACTCGAACCACTCCTCCCCAGGATTGAACGAAACTGGACCCAACACCAGCGGCGCAATGGGCGGCGTAATGGGCGGCGCAAGGGTGAGCTCTTCTCCAAGTGTGGACAGTGTTTTTGGCGGCTTTCAGTTTGGAGTTCCTGATGATTGGCGACATTCCATAAGCTCCATCCGCACCTCCCGTACCATGGAGGCTATCAGCCCTAACGAAAATACCTGGGGTGGGCTGTCTGCACACTCACTTGGAAATGGCCTGATCTCCCCTACTTCGTACGAACCCCGTGATGGAAGTGTGCTCAATGGTTTCGGTTCCATTCCTTCTCGTGGACCGCCCGGGATTCCGTTTCCAGCCAGTCCATTGAACGCGGACCCCCCAGCCTATTTTGCAGACCCGTCCTTCCCTCACCATCAGTCGCGTCAACCTATGTATGCTCCTCATATCCGTCCCAGGTTCCATTACCAGTCGCCTCCTCAGCAACAAGAACAGCAGTCGCCTCAGCAGGAGCAACACGAATATTTCCATCGCGGCAGACCAGGAGATGCACAGCATCAAGTTATTCAGGACCGAGATTGGCGTTGAGACCAGTGACGACACCGAGTACTATTTTTTTTTGACGCCCGACAAAAGGTTGAACCCAGGGACTCACCAAAACCTGAAAATACTTTTTTATGACCCCTTCCGGAGCAACAACCCGCAGGACGTGCAGCAAGGCCATTTCACCTGTCTGCGGAGACGCCTGCCTACACTTTTTTTTTCTCTTTTTTTCTCACCCTCTGCGCAAAGTTCACTTGCAACAACAAGGCGATGAGGGACACAAGGATGAAGGCCATT